>NDXZ01020759.1:2426-19833 GCA_003055125.1 Paykullia maculata
GTTGCTCTTTTATTATCATTTTTTTTATTATTGTTTTATTTGTATCTTTTTGCTTCTTCTTACATACACGATTTTTTCTTAAATATTTTATTAATGTGAGTTCGTTTGTACGAAATACTAGATAGAGTACATGTGCGAGACGAGTGTGTGTAAGTTTTTGTTACTGTTTTATTGTTAGTTTTTGCACTTTTTTATAAAAAAAAAAAAAAATTATGTGTTATTTTTCGAATGTGTGTTTGTTAATATGTACTACATATGGATCTACAATAGATTCTACATACATACGTATATGCTGTATACGTACATATGTATGTATGTATGTATGTACATACAAATGTGATTTTTCATATGTTAAATTTGCTGGTTTTGTTTTCTTTTTCATTTGATATTTAGATTCTTTTTTGCGTTTCCTTTTGAATGTCTGTTTCTAGTTGAAAGATTTAATGTCTTGCTCTTCGGCGCGGCGTTGTAAACTAGAAACAGACGATGAAAACAAAACGAAATGATGGACATCATCAATTGAAAGACAGATCATAAAAATATTATAGGGTGTAAAATACAATTTTACATCAATTTTTTTACAAAAACTGTACATACATACATATACTTATGCATACATATGTTTGTATATGATTAGTTTTTTGATCCGGAAATGATAATTTCACATGAGTTTACATATTCACATGTGTATGTAAATATTATGTACATACATATGTATGTACCTACATAAGTACATACATATGAATGTTTTTGCTTTTGAAAATACCGTTTTAATGGAATTTGACATAAAATTCTAAAATTATTTTTCAAGTCAGCCCATTAAATAACCCTGGATGCTTTATAGGTACAACCATACATACCTATGCCAATTTCTTATAAATCTATATCAATCTGTAGGTACCTACCTACCAATATACATAGGTACCTATATCTTTATAAAATAGTAACGTTACTGATTAACTGATTGATTCATCATCGCACAGCCTAAACTCATAAAGCTAGAGACATGTACCTTGGACTGTGGATTCCTCTCCTTTGCATAGATCCACTAAATTGGAAAAATTGTTAACCTTATTCTGCTTAACTAAACGAGATACAAGCATTATAGGTACCTAGGTATTTTATTAAAATAACAACCGGATAGGTGTCTAGTACTTTTTTAAAATTTGGGATCTTGGTTAATAAAAACGGATACAAATTATATTTTGGTACTTTTTTTGGGCCCTTTTAAATACTAAACCAATAAACATAGAGACATAATTTCAACTACTTTCGTCACTTCTCTGAAAAATAATAATAAGTTTTCAGTATTGAGATAAAAACTGGTGGTGAAAAGTACAAAAAATGTGAAAAACGGGAAAAAGTTTTAATTAGTAAAAAACTGGTCCGATTTAAATAAAATTTGCGTTGTAGAAAACGGGAAAACTTTGAGTAACCAATTTTGAGGTAGTGAAGCCGGCCGGGTCCAAGATAGTATAGGTATAATTGAGAAATCAACTAAAATGATATACCTACCTACATACATATGTGTAGGTATGTTTAATTAAATAGCATCAAAATATGGAAAGACGGGCATCGCTAGATCGACGACATCGTCCCCAAGGATTCATAAAAGGCAGAAATCACAAATGGAATATCCAACTTACATGCATAAGTATATGGGTACATATACATAAATAAATGTTTACATATGTATGTATGTACATACATATGTAAACATTTATGAAGGGTATAGCAATGATTCATTGTTGCATTAATAAGGTAGCTTTGACCTTGGCTTAATTATGTACTTCAAGTGCTCTAAGACTACAATGAATATTAAATACATAAATGTGTTTACATAAGTACATACCTATATACATACATACATCTTTAAATCAGAAATCGCTGATTAATAAAAAGGCTTGTTTAAAAAAAATTACGTTTAATTTACATACATATTAATGTATGTACATATGTACTTATGTTTAAGGGTACGTATGTATATGCAATACTCTTAACATACCTAGGTATTGTTAAAATCATTTTCTTAAATTTCCTTCTACTTTAAAGATTTCTGATTAGTTTTTCTTTCTTTGGCGGCCACTCCAAACCCTATTGCTAGTATGACACACTTAACACTTATTCGGAATATTCCTTAATACCTCTTTATGTATTTACAGTTGTGGACATGATTTTAGCACATTTTGACATGTTTATTGTTTTACTAATTTCTATATCCTAATATATTAACCGCGGTCCAAAGAATACGAGATATTATTTTACGTGAGTTTTGTTCGTTTAAATTCGTTCATTTTATTCAAAAATATAAAAAAAACCCCACAAAATGACTGAACAGTAATTTAGCACAAAATTAAAAAAAAAAATGTATTTCCATTAAGAAAAAAAAGAGAAATTCTTAATTATTTAACTTAAAACTTAATATTTGGTAGGATTAACCTTATTCTTAATAACAGCTGCACATCTCCTGAACATACTGCCCCACTAGACCCACACAACGTTCCTTTTGTATTGCGTACCAAGCCTTTTGGATTTCTGTTAATAAATCGTTTATATTTTTGGATTTAACGGCAGTAATGTGATGCTCTACATCATTTCATAGGTTTTCTATAAGATTGAGATCCAGTGATTTAGCTGGCCAATAGAAAGTTGGCAGCACTAAAAAAGGTTCTTCTCCTTTTTGGGATATTTTAAAAAATGTTCAAGAAGAAATTTACAAACCATGATACTTATTGTATCATGCTACAAACATTCCAATTATAAAACATAATAATGAAAAATATAATACTCAACAAGAGAAATGTGAAATACTGGCTCAAATATTTAGCTTGAACCACTCAATTTCATCAAATCTCAGCAACTCCTCTACAATGACAGATGTTAACAGCACTATTGATCATTTCAATCCCACAAACAATAGCGAAGATAACAACTTACATGTTTCAACAGGCAAAATATCATCAACAATAAAAAATCTTAAGCCCAAAAAAAGTCCAGGAGTCGATGGTACAACGAATAAGTGTTTAAAATTCTTACCAAAAAAAAAGAAATAGAATTCGTCACAAAGCTTATAAATTCATGCCTTCGGCTGCACTATTTTCCTAAAACTTGGAAGCACTCCAAAGTGGTGCCGATAAGAAAAATAAAATCCAGCAGACAGACAGTCCGCTTTCATACAGGCCCATAAGTCTTTTATCTTTCTTAAGCAAAATAATAGAAAAAGTTATTAAAAAATTACTTTACTGATTTGCAAAAATATTTTACCAGCACAACAATTCGGTTTCCGTAGAGAGCATAATTCTACTCAGCCACTTATCAGAATCCGCAACATTATAAACACAAATTTCTCGCAAGAAAAATCTTCAGAATTGATTACATACGACATTAAGCCTGCATTTGACTCGGTCTGGCAAACAGCCTTATTTATAAAATGATAAAACAAAATTTTCCTAAATCAATAATTAAAATGGTCTCAAGCTTTTTATCAGATCGATGTTTTCGCGTTTTCATTGGTTTAAATCATTCTATAGAAACGGAAATATTAGCCGGTTGTCCTCAGGGATCTTGTCTCTCACCTTTACTATATAATATATATACTGCAGATATTCCAGCGCTTGACGGCTGTATTACTTCTATTTTTGCAAATGACACCGCTATACTAAGTTCTGAAATACTTTTGAATATACTTTTCAAGAAGGAAAAAAAACCGACTTACTTACCCCCTTACAGCAGTATGTTACATTAAAAAACTACAAATTGCTCAGAATAAGTTACTAAAAATGATGTATAATTTGCCTTGGTATTATTTCACACAACGACTGCACACCTTAACCAATGTTGACCTTGTTAAAAATAGAATCCAAAAACTCACCACCAATTTTAACTTCAGATGTCTTCCTTCTACTTTAACATATATCAATGAACTAGTGTCGGCATAATTTTACTTCTTAACTTGAATATCTTATCCAAATATTTTTATACCCTTCACCTAAGGTGATAAGGGTATATATAAGTTTGTCATTCCGTTTGTAATTTCTACAATATGAATTTGCGACCCCATAAAGTATATATTTTCTGAATCCTTATAGATAGGGAAGTCGATTTAGCCATGTCCGTCTGTCTGTCTGTTTGTCTGTCTGTCTGTTGAAGTTTTCTCAGCCCCCCGATGACGTACGGACGCGTTATTGGTATCAAACGATCAGAAATTTTCCTGAAACGTTTGCTATTGAAAATCAGTAAAATCGCTTAATAACTGACCGAGATATAAGCCAAAAAAGACGACTACCGTCTGTTAAAATCAAGTTTTCTCAGCCCCCCGATGTTGTACGGGCGCGTTATTGGTATCAAACAGTCAGAAATTAGACAGGCCTTTTGAGAAAAAAAAAAAAAAATTTCGAGATATAAGGAAACAAAATTTTTGTTCCGAGATATCGGCAAAAAAAAAATTTTTTTTACGGAAATACACGTAGTGAAGGGTATATAAGATTTGGCGTCGCCAAATATAACGCTCTTACTTGTTTTTTTTTAAATATTGTTAATAACTCTGCTCAGTTGTTTTGTGCTTGAAAGCAACAGTGATGTCAATGTACAATAGTACCTATAATAACATTAGGTTTTGCTGAATTAAACTTAAATCCACAAGAAAAGAACTAAATGGTCAAGTTAAGAGTAATTTGATAATTTGTAATATTTTAGTACCATCTGCAACTGCAACAAGACCCCATTTGTAAATACATAATAATAATTTACATTTCATGAAAATAACTTATTATGGAGATTTATTTTTTTTTATTATCTCGATTTAGTTTACGTTCATAATAGTTGTATCATATTCGGAAAAAGGTGCAGTTAACAGGTTTGCCCAACGAAGTGACGATCTACGATTTTTGTAATTAACAAAGTTTACTACCCTTGATCTTACCCAAATAAAAACAAACCTATTTTAAAAAGAAAACTTCCTCATACAGGCGAACTGAAAAATAATTAAAAGAAATATTTTATTTAAATACCTTCGTTGCACTTAACAGAACTTTTTTCTAATATTTTGAATGCCAGTCAGTTATTGTAGGAACATTATTCAAGAATTTTTAGAATATTTTGACGATGTTCAAATGAAAAGAAACTTTTTTTATTTTCAAATTTAGAAATATGTAGATCATTGGTGTAAATTATCGTACTTTTCAGGTTTTAATTGTACCTACTTTACCATTCCTTACATATATACATGTGTATACCTAAGGCAGCCTTGCCAGACGTACTATTTTCAGCAGTTCACAGAACTTTTATATAAACAATGCACTGTTTTTTTTTGCCAAAGTACTTTTTTAAACCCTTCAAGCCTTTTTTAATTTTTTTTTTAATAAAGTTTGTATGTTAATATAATAAATAATAAATTGAAAGTTGTGAATATTCAACATGCAAAATATTACGAATACAATATTTAAATATACATACATACATATGTATGTAGATGTATAAAGTTTATTTATAAAAAAAATCATTTCAAGTTTATACAAATTTAATGTACAAAAATAAATATGTAATTTGGAATTTTATAAAACTTGTTGAAATTCAATTAATTAAGAAAAAATAATACTGAAAGTTAAAAACGTGAATAATTTAAGGTGAATAAATATTAAACTCCTTATATTTTTTCCAGATGATTTTTAAAAAATTTCATATCTGTCAAGCGTAATTGATAAAGCAACGAATAATTTGAATTTACTTTCTTTTACAAATAATAATCGATAAATAATAAAAATCTCAAAGTAAAAGCCCCTACTCTTGAGATATGTTTTAAAAAGAGTCCAGAAAATAAATTTGTTATGTCAAGACAATTGAGACAATTTTTTTAAAGCAATAGCAATTAAGCAGACAATTAATGCGTATTTCCACCTACATACAGTAAAAAAACAAATAAACATTTTTCTAGCAAGTTTGATATATTTATCACGGACACGCAATTAACTGAAGGGTTAAATTTATTTATAAAATTACAATAGAATTCACATTATTTTGAATATTTAGTAGATAACTATTTTTTTACTATTTTGATGACTATTTTGTTACAAAATCAAATTAAAATGACGATTTTATTTCAAATTTATCTGGCAACCCTGCACACTAAATAAACTGCTGAACAAAAGAGAAAAGTAAAAAGTCTCACATACCTGAAAAAAATTGCAATTTCTTTTGATGTTTTTATTTTAACTGCATTTGTTGTTGGAATTTCATTTGTTGTTGGTATTATATTGTATTTTGCAATACTATTATATTTCTTATATTTTTATTTTTTGTAGGTACATTTTAAAATTTTTTCAAGTTATTAATTCACGTTTTTTATTGCATATTTTTAGAAACATTTATTTTCATATTTTCTTTCTATTAAGGTTTTACATTTTTAGACAATTTGCTTTTTGTATAAAGTAGGTAGGTAGGTATTTGGTTTAATTTTTTCTAATTATTGCACGTTATATTGTTTTTTCAATGTAATTTTACTTCATTTGTTTCACATTTTAACTTCATGTGTTTTATTCATGTATTTAATTTTTATTATTACTACCTATAACTTTAATTTTTTGCTTCTCTTTTACTTCTATTTCTACTGATTTTATTTATTTTGCATTTTGCTTATTTCTTACATTTAAGTTTTCGCTTAATTATTTAATAAAACACTTTTGTTGTTAATTTTAGATTTGATTTTTTAGTTTTAAACTTTGCATGCAGATCTCCACTTGCAAATTTTGCCATTAATATTATTATACTTAGATGTTTTATTATTTAGTACACAAAACCGACATTTTAATTATAAAAAATTTATGCCTACCTACATTTTTTTTTCATTTAGTTTAATATTTTCTATTGGTTTTACAACTTTATTTATACCCTTATAAATATATTTCTTTTAGTATAACAACTCACTGTAGGAAGTATATACATATGTACATATTTCACTTACTTTCCAAATAATTTTTTTTTAGATACAATAGGTATATTTTTAATTTTTTACTATTCTCTTCTTTTAGAATTCCTGTTTTTTATTTCTATGTTTTTTTTCTTCAGAAGTAACAATAGTTCTGAACGCCCGCACACGTAACTTTCGTAACAACTTCTAATGAGAGACTAGTAATTTCTTTACATTTTAGTTGCTCACTAAATATTGTTTTTGCGAAAGGAAAAAGCAAAATAACAACAACTCTACTAAACATAGCAAAGAAAAACAGCTAGAAGAAGAGTTCGAAAAGTAGCAAAACAAAAAATTAAAGTCAAACAGCAGCGTTGCCATAAGTTTTTGGTGAAAAGTAGTACTATTTGCTAAAAAAATATTTTTTTATGGTAATTAAAATTTAATATATTTTAATTAAAATATGTATAGGTACATAACTTTTGGCTTCAAGGATTATTAAAATTTAATTAATACAAACCTTATTTTTTCTGTTTCCATATACACCCTTTTAAATTACCAGTCTCGAAACAAATATTACATCAAATAAATTGAATAAATATATAAAAATTCGATACAAGCTTCTATAGGTATAAGATCAACGTCTAGATATATTCAACCTTATACCTATAATACAAATCAACATAAACACACATCTCAATATTAAAACTTGGACTTTGACGTTCTTACATACCTACATATTTCTTAATAATATACAGAACCTATTCGTTTTTATTTAGAGAAAACAGTCGGCAAATTCTCTTAAAAAATTTTATATACATATATACCTATAAACAATGCATACTTAATTAATAATTGACTAATGAAAGATATGCAATAATATCTTTAAAAAAATCCATTAATATGCTAACGAATATACTAAATGGGTAAGAAATCATTATTCTGGCAACGCCCTTAACAGGGATGTTTGAAGAAAACATATGAAGGAAAAGAAAAAATAGAAAACAAAACAAATTTCACCCAACACATAACACTCAGACCTGCATTTAATGCAGCGTATATTTCAAGAGAAAATATGAACCATAATTTTAAATTTAGTAGCCTTGCAATTTTAAACTGTAAAATCAATATTATTTATTATTCTAATAAAGGCCTTAAAATTAATCTTTAGTGATTATTTAAGTAATTTTTTAATTACTTTAATAAGTTTATTTAATTCAAATTATTTCCTTGACATTAAACATTTATTGGTTATACCTGTGGCTCTGTGTGCGACGCTATTATAAAATAAAATAATTTTATTTTGCAATTAATTAAGTCGGTAAAATCATGCTTAGACAGCTTTTAAATCTGTTTGTTTGTTGGGTAATTGATTGAATGGAAAGCATTAAAATGGTGTTTGTTTGCTGGCGTAACACAAATCGTTTTAGTATTAAAGAGAGAGAGAGTGAATAAAAACCCCTTTAAATATGTTTAGATGAGGAATTTAGTTGTCTCTTTTTGTCATGCTTTTTAGCCTCTGACTTTATGTTTAAATAAGGAAAGTATTTATAATTTTTTTAATAAAAACAGTTAAAATAAAAACGGAGTATACAGTTACATTAAGTTAAAATGTTTCTAATTTTTTTAAATATATATGTGCGTTTTTGAATTATTTTTGAAATAATAATTCTAATTAGATACCTATTTAATAGCTTTTATCTTCTTCTTGTGATTTTTAATAATAATTTATTTTAAGAAATGACGTAAAACACTTTTTAAGGTTTTTTTTATTATTATTTTTGATTTTTTAGACTTTTTATGAAATTTCAAATCTATTATATCTATTGCAAATTTAGCGATTTTTATATGACAAACAAAAATTCTGTGATTAACTTTAATTTCTTTTTAAATGAAAGTAGTTTTTCAATGCGTTTTTTATATGGATTTTGTTTGGTAAAAAAAACTCTGTAGGCGATTAAAAATGCTTTCTTTATAGATCTATTAGCAATAATTAAATATTCAATTACATTGAATTGTTTTACAAAAAAAAGTCCTTAAAGCTTAATGACCCTTAAACAACAAAACTTTTACAATTTAAAAAAAAGCAAAAGTAGTTTCCCAAAGACATGTCATTTAAACACAAGATCTATAGCAGGATATTCAAACTACAATTAAATTGAAACTAATTTGTCATTCAAAATTAGCGCCAAACCACTGGCTAAAGCAAAATCAATGTCTTTGAAAAGCACATCCAACAACATCGCCAAAGAGTGTTTTAAAAATAAATCTTATGTATCCTTAAGCTTTATAACTTTATAAAACAATGAAATGTCAGCTTGTCGTTCATTAGATTTGTATTTATATGTGCGATTCGTTATAGAGAAATTCTGTTTAAAGGACTAAAGGTTACAAACGCACTCTAAGAGGGTGCATTTTTTAAAGGGAATAGAGAAGTTTATGACCATAGGAATGTGCTGGTAGCATTTGCAAGATTTATTTGTTACTAATAAATTACAAGGAGAAGCAAGAAAAAAAATATATATAGCTGATGCGAGAGTTTTATGAGTTTTCGTTGAAACTGTAAAGAGGGTGGAAATGCATGTATAAATTATATTTTGTTTTTTAAATTAAATGTCATTTAAGAAGTGGTTTATAAAAATAAGTTTTTGTTTTTTTGATAAAATGCAACTTTACCTAATATTTATACATACATGCATATAGTTAAACTTTTACTATGCAAGTAAAACTGAAGCACTTATTTCAAAGTTAAACATTTAAAAGTAAAAAATGGATGGCTTTTCATTTACTCATAAATCCTAAAATAGAAATTCTTGCAATTTTTTCTTATTTCAAATAATGCTTTTTTAATTGTCTAACAGCAAATGAAACTAAACAAGTAAGAGCGCTATATTTGGCTGTGCCAAATCTTATATACCCTTCACCATGTGTGGTCCATTTGGGCAAATGGTTCAAGTTTTTTCAAATATATCTTTAGTTTATCTTAAAGCTGCAAAACAATAATTTTTTGTGTAAAAAAGAGGCAGTCGTCTTTTTTTGCTTATATCTAAGCCGGTTATTGATGGATCTTGCCAGTTTTCAATACCGATTTTCTCGAAAGTATTTCCAAAAGTTTGATACCACATACAACCCTGGGCGACCTATGTGAACTACGAATACTTGCTTTGAACCAACACACGGATAGACGGGCAGACGGACATAGCTATCAACTTCCCTATCTATAAGGATCCGGAATATATATACTTAGCGCTCTTGTTAAAATGTAATGCGAGTGGAAGTGTAAATAAACAAGTTGTGTAAGTGTAAAAACTCTAGTAATTGCCAGATAAGCATCAAAGCTTTATAATAACCCAACAGGTAAATCAATTGAATACAATGTGTTTCATATTCATAGTGGCAACGATAATTGGCACAATTAGACCTTCACACATCAGAACAATTTTTGTTCTTTTCAAGGACACACGGACATACGTATACACAGCTTTGTCTCTATTAGTGTCTTTTGGATTGAACCGTGATCATTTCTAAAGCATGTATTGGTTTTGTGCTGGTATTGCGGGGTTGTAAAAAAATTCCTTTCTCTTCGCCTCTCTTGCCAGAAGCTAATTTTGTTAAGGGCCATTATAAGAGTTCAATTTTTATCACACCAATCTTTTTTTGAGCTGGCAATACTATACCCAATTCTTGATTATTTACACATCTGACAGCTCCGCTTAAAAGTGAAAAAGTTGATCGTTGCACATAATTGCAAAATTAGTGTCGGTGGCGTTAAAAATCGTATTTTCGCGAGTTTAAAGGTAAAAAAAACAAAAGGCAGTAAAAAAACTAAATAAAAAAGTGTTAGATAAAGTTATAAAGATAAAAAATTACATGTGCAGTGTTTGTTTCTTTTCAAAGTGTTAATAAGTATCACGACCTCCTTTTGCCTGTTCTGTTTTTAATGGCATATAAAAAGAGCTTTAATTTTAAAATAAAGAGCTTAAATTATAAAAATTGTATAATATAAACATTATATAATAAAAAAAATATAATTAAATTAAATAATTGTTAACATGGCCAAAACTTTAAAGAAGTTTCCTTATACATATCTAATCAGGAGCCTCCCGTGGCCAAAGTGCATGATTTGTTGTTGTTTATTAAATGCAAAAATATAATGAGTAGAGAAAAGAATTGTTTTTGTTTTATGCTTATGTGTCGAATATTAGCTGAAGAGGTGAAATTGGTTGAGTTTTAAAATTAAAAGGTGAAAAATTAAAAAGTGTTGTAGATGTTTAGGAGTCGTCATATTTAACACAACTTAAAAAAGGTAATTAAATACGAATTGTATTATAATAAATTATATCCCAGCAAAAATTATGCTTGCTCGGAAGAAGCTTTGTAAGGCAGAGTGCAGTTGTTCACCGCTTCAACTTCTATGAAAGATTACATGATTTTTGTATAAGATTCCTCGCATAGAGGCTCTGCTCCTTAATGATATTGCTGAACACTTTTAAAGTTGTCTTCTAAGTACTTTGTCTCTGGTTTAACAGCGTAAATAAGCGATCTTACATGTCGCCAAAGAAAATAATCTACAAGCGTCAAGTTGCACAAAGTTCCTTAAATGTTTTCTTTAGTAAATTATGAAACATTTTTATAAAATTTTACTTCTTAAACTATACTAAACTACATATTTTAATTTATTTTTTCATATTTATAAAAATAACAGAAACATTTTGACAGAATTTTCTTTTGTGAAAAAAAGCAGCCTTTTAAAAAAAATGTTGATAAATATTTTAAAGTTTTAAAAAAATTCCTCAAAATAAATTCTTTAATTTAAAGCATAGGTTTCAGTAAATAAATAATTTTTCTGAAACATTTTAAAGCTTCTATTTTTAATAAATCTTGTATCAACAGAAATTTCCTTTTTATGTTTTCTGGAAATTTTTTTTAGCAGAATTCAATCGCTATTTTCTACATTGTTGTTGTTGTTTGCGCTTTCGCACTTTAATATTTATACCCTTCACCTTAGGTGATAAGGGTATATATAAGTTTGTCATTCAGTTTGTAATTTCTACAATATGAATTTGCGACCCCATAAAGTATATATTTTCTGAATCCTTATAGATAGGGAAGTCGATTTAGCCATGTCCGTCTGTCTGTTGAAATCAAGTTTTCTCAGCCCCCCGATGACGTACGGACGCGTTATTGGTATCAAACGATCAGAAATTTTCGAGATATAAGCAAAAAAAATTTTTTTTTTACGGAAATACACGTAGAGAAGGGTATAAAAGATTTGGCACCGCCAAATATAGCGCTCTTACTTGTTTTAAATAAAAATTTGTTTCGTGAATATTTTTATAATGTTTATTTTTCACACGGTTTTTTGATTTACACAAAATTTTGATGTAAAATGTAATGAAAACATGAATTGTCACGTAATAAATATTAAAAACACATTTGCTGAAGTTTACTTATAAAATGTTTTCCCTTTGGCACCTGGTCACCTCTGGTGAAGGGTATAAAAATGAATTAAAGATTATTTAATTAGGAATTTATGTTAAAGATACTTTTTTAAATCTCTTATATTATAAACCTTTTAAAATTAATTTAGTCACATTTATATCGATTTGTGTTGAACGAAAAGGGGCACCGCCATTGGTGGTAATTTTTTATTACTATCAAAAATACTCTACTTCTGCTATGCCTTTATATTGACTATTTATTTAACATGTTTCATTAAACGTTTTCACCTTGATTTGCAGTGGTTTTCTATTTTTTTCAAATTTTCCTTTTTAATCCACTTGTTAACAATAATTGTATTTTAGTTGTACCAACTTAACCAAAGACAATTTAATGCACTACCTCAATCAAGTTTTAGTAACATATGCCAAAGCCACTAAAGCCGCCAGTCGTCAGTCCTGCTCTAATACAACCTGCAGTGTCATAAAGTGCTAAAAAAGAAACGTTCATGTTTGTAAATATAAATACAATCAAGGACGCACAATGTGGTGTATGATTAGCAAGTTCTTTTGGTTTTATTTTTATTTAAAAGTAACATTGATTATAAATTGTAACTCATTGAAACCCTTAGGGGAGTAAGTATAAGGTTGCACTAACAGCATTACATACTTTGTAAGGGAAAATATGTATGTCCATGATGACTTTTAAATAAAGGATATGAATATAATTCTAATTAAGTTTTAATCAAACTCAAAAAGGCTACTTTTCATATACACACATACAAACATATATATTAACGAGTCAGTCTTAATCACTATTTCCAAATTTACAAAATTTTTTTTTAATTTTCTTGAAATATTTAACAACTCTTTAATCCGCAAAAGATTGCTAAATTGCTTTTTGAATACTTACATAAATAATAAGCTGGTAAGTAAAACTCTCTTAGCAAAGTTCTTAGTATTTCCTTATAAAAATCTTATTTTTTTTTAACTTTAATAATTTGTCCTTTAAGTATTTTCTTACTTTGATTCGATTACCTTGTAAAACGTGCTTTAAGGAGTAGCTTAACAAGTTCCATAATGTGTGTTTGTTGAATTGTTGAGTTTCATTTCGATGCAGTTCGAATGCAAAATTTCAATAGAAGCAAACATCTAAAGCAGGCAGCAAAAATTCCAAGATAAAACTTTAAAAGAATTTAATTTTCTATTTAAAGGCAACTTTTGTAATAAGTTCACTGTTAAAAGAAAATACACATTTTGTTAAAACACCAATTAACCCAGTTGCATTATAACTGTCATTAACATTAGTTTTAATGTTTTTAATTAAAAATATTTTATTATAATCAGATTATAATGCATTATAACAAATTTTAATATTAAAATAATAATTGCATTTTATTTTGGTTGATCACAATTTATTTCAATTATTATTATGACAATTTATAGTTGACTATAATGGTGTTATTACATTTTATAAATATATTATAGGGCGTTATGACAAAAATATAATGACAGCATATTAAGGTTAACCTTTGTAAAAGGCAGCAACCTTTATTTTGTCATAATTATATTTCAAATATTATTTATTATATTTTAAAATCATAAAAGTTTTATTTTGGTAAATTGATATTTAACTTAACCAAATGTACAATTTTTTCTTATCAACAGCCTTTACATTCCTTTAAATAACTGCAAATCACTTAATAACAATCGAGTCCTGTTGAATTGCAAGTAGAACGTTGCACGTAAAAACTGGGAGTTATAAAGTTTGTTGTTTTTGTTGCAATTGTTGTTAGTTGGTAGTTGTGTAGTAAAAATGGTAGTGGTAGTATGTAGAAGAAATAGTAGTTGTGTTAAAAGCTAAATTAGCTTATGTTTCTTCATAATACTTATACATACAATAAGGTCGTTTCAATGTCAACTATACCATTGTTAACACTCATGCAAAATATCGAAAGACAAAGAAAAAGGTTGTGGGGCCATGCTGCTGCTATTGCAACTTTAAGGAATAGCAAGACATTTATATGCAACGTTCTTTTGTTGTTGTTGTTGTAGTTTAGAAAGCAAACAAAATAATGAAAATTTTGCATTTGAAAGTCTTTTAAACGAAGAGTCTTTTTTTTTAAACGCAATTGCAAACACAGGGTGTTCAAAAAGTTCAAAAGAATTCAAGAAAAGAAATATTTCATCGAAAGTTTTCAATAAAAAAAACAGATGAAATTTTTTCTTTGAACAGAATATAATTACAAACGTTTTTGTGCATAAAATAAATATATTTTTTATTCATATTTAACAGAAAAACTATAAATGGAGTTTAATTTACATTTATTGAAAGTGTATTAAAACTCATTGTAGAATTTTCAGACAATTAAAAAAAAATTTTTTTATGTTTGTTTACATAATTCCAATATTTTGATACATTTTTGTGAAATTATTTTTAAATATAAAATTTTTTAAAAAATGTTTTTCTTATACTGAGAAAATTTCACTAAACTAATGTTCAATTAAATTTGCTATTATTTTCTTTAACTCCTCTAAACTCATCACCCTTTTGAATAAATTACAATAATTTTTTTTTATGTACCAAATATGACAATTTCGCAATTTCACGTAGTGATCGTAAATTTTGATATCTTTCAAAAAAATGTAAATGAAAAAGGGGAAACGCAAAAGAAAATCATAAAATCGAGGGAAAACACTAATACAAAAGAATACTTTTTTATATTTTAAATAATAAAAGGAATTTGGTCTTTATTTTTTATTTCGTTTAGCAGTTTTTTTCCTTCATTTCAATACAATAATTTTGGCATTTATTTTTGCCAGTTGGGGGAGATTCGTAATGGTCTTAAGTGTAAGAAAATCTGAATTATGTTAGGTCAAGGATTTGTTTATCATATCCTTAACAGAACAACACATTCTATTGCACAGTTTTATAGAGCCATACAAAAAGACATTGTAAATGTTTTACACCCTCTTCGAAAGAGATGAAGACATTTGGCTGCACTGCTGTTGGGAGTGCGTTTGGTGAACCGATCACCCAACCCAATTTTTTGATTGGTTTACAAATGTAAGTAACTATTTTTTTAGTTTCATTTTATCCTTTATGGCTTCCATTTTTTTTCGCTAGAGGAACAAACAAAACATAAAATGGTATTAATTTTTTCTGATAAAAACATAAATGAACATGCAATTGCAAGTATGATGTTTTTATGGATTTGATTTAAGAAAATCTTAAGCTAAACATTTTAGTTTAAAATAAGTTTAAATTTCTATAAGATTTTTCTAATTGCAACATAATTTTAAAAATTGGTCATAAGTTACAAAATATTATAATATTCATTTATAATTTATTTAAATGTTGTTACATTTACATCGTTCTTGAAGATTTTCATTATTTTTCCCTCACTTTCTCTTTCTCACTTTCTAACAAAGAGGTCAAATTATGAAGGATAACTGTGTAATAAAACAAACTACAAATATTTATATCAATTACTCCATTGAAAAAACAAAAACACAAACATACAAGAACAAAAGCTTCACAACTCAATACCAAATCGAAATACATATATTACAAGGTCATTTCGTTGCTGTTACATTTTCTTTAACAATTCCTTAAAACGCATTCTGTCAACGAGCAATAGATGTTATTAAGTTTATAAACATAAAAGAAAAATGCAAACAAGTCAGTCCATCTTAGAAATTGTTTAATTCTCTCCCCATTTTTTGGGTTGGTTGGTTTCTAAAAACGACATTTAATGACATTTGCGCTTAATTTACTTTAAATACTGCATTCAAGATATTGTTATCGCAGTTTTTATTAGTTGATGCAAGTATCATCAACTAATTACTTCTACGAAACAACAACAACAACAAAAAACTAAGAACTAATAAAAGCTTTGCGCTTGCATTAGAGATTGTTGTCAATCGTTAATTAGAGAAAGTTTTAGAAAAAATTCCCCTTGTTTTTGTAAAGTAACATAAAATGAAAACAAAAAAAAAACAGTGGGATATTAAAAGGTAAAATACTAATCTACATTTATACACACATACATACATATGTATATAAGTATATGTATGTATGTTGAATTATAAATAAATTTATAATCTGGACTATAGATAAGTTTATAACCTAAACAATATATTTGTCTATAGTCTAGACTATAGATTAGTCTATAAGACATGACTATTTGTTATAGATTGCAGACTATTATTTCATTTTGACATTTGGAGTATAAGAGTAAAGATTAGTCCTTAGATAAATAGACTCAATCATCGTTTGGCCTATGGTCAATATACTAAATAAGTAAGTCTACAGCTATGTTTATAAACTAGCCTAAAGCCTCAATAAAATATAAGCTTATGATTTTAAAATAAGTCACGTCTCGACTTAATATTGGTTTATAGTTTCAACTATAGATTCGTCAAAAGTATCGGAAATTAATTTGTCTTTAGTTAGTCTTAAGTCTAGATCAATAATCAGTTTATAGTCGAAGCTATGGAATAAACATTAATCTCAACAAAAAATTTATTTTAAGAAAGAGACAGAACATCATTCTATTGTTTACACTAAACGCCATTACATAGTTTAGACTATATTATGGTCTAAAATAGATTTTATTTTTTTAAATATCGACTATAGATTAGTTTTGACTATAGATAAGTAGCAAATAAATTAGACTAAATTAGATAAGAAATGGAATCGTAAGAAACTCTACTCGTGTACGATGGTTTTTAAGACGGTCAATGTCGTTACACTTACAGTTCTTTTACATATTGAAATGTGTTTTAAATCATTAAATAAACAAAATAAGAAATTTTTAATTAAAAAAAAAACTTTAAAAAATTTAAATTTTTATTAGTTTTTTTTTAGACTAAAGGAAAGTTTATTTAATATTAAAGGTTACAAATTATTATTATTATTATACAACTTAAACAAAAAACTACTTATAATAACAATTAATATAAAAAAAAAATTAAAAAAAACAAGAAGGAGCGCTATATTTGGCTGTGCCAAATCTTATATACCCTTCACCAAGTGTATGTAGGTATTTACATGTCCGAAAGG
>NDXZ01020763.1:0-15107 GCA_003055125.1 Paykullia maculata
CGGATAATCATAAATATGATGGTTTCAGATTATGGTCATATAAAAGAAATACGACTTTTAGTGAAAAATCCCTGTTTTTCCCAAATTCATCCTCAATGAGGCACGTGTTAGCGTAATCCGATTGGGCTGAAACTTTGTCAATCGCATTTTCTAGACTATTGGCACATTTTAGGATGGTACCCCGAAAGATAGTCTTTAAAAAAATGTACCATATACCTTGTAACCACCCTACTGTAACATATATGTATATGATTAAAACAATCTAAGCATAAACATAAAATAAAAACATCAAAATATTGTAACGTTCTTTAAATAAAGAAAACTTTGAAACTTATAAAAAAAAAACAAAAATATTCCTAATTGTCTCTTCGTTTTCATTTCATTTTTAAATTCGTCTTTATTTACAACTAGTGTTTTTGTACATATTTACTCTTCAAGTACTAGTCGAAAACAGCAAACTTAAGTTTAAATGTTGCAGACTTTTATCCTGAAGATTTTAAATAAAAAACTTTAATAAAGAAACGTGATTAAGCATAACTTAAAACTAAAACTATTTTAACATTAAAACTATGTTTGTTCACATAAGATATTTTAAAATATTTTTAAATAAAAGACGAATATGAAACTGACTGTATATTTGACATAAATTAACTGCAATTTGGCTCCAAAACAAATACTAAAAAAGGACAACATAAACTTTGATATTGTCTTAGAATATTAAAGCAAATATCAAGATAATTTATATACATACATATTTAATAAACATAGTAAAAACCGTACAAAAGAAAAATAGAAAAAGGCAGCGAAAAGAAATTTATCCTTGACTGACTGCAGCACCATCGCACTCCCCACCACTTCATTAATAGTTTTATTCATAAAACATAAGAACGACAAGAATTAAAGTATGAGAATAGTGAAATGACATTTATATAATACTGTGTGAGTGTATGTGTGTGTGTTTATTTCAAATGCAAACAAATCGACAAAAATAGTATCTGTTTCTATTTTTAGTCATCTAATGTAAGGGAAGGGAAAACAAAATTAAACTATTTTTCCTGCTTCTTGCTGTTTGTTATTTATTTATTACCAAAAGAAAACGCAACACAACCACTGACATAGAACCATAATATAAATGTGTGTTTATGCCTTGTAACATTTTGTATACATACATACACACATCCATACATAGTTAATAATAAAAAGGATTTTCACACCAAACACAAGTTAATGAGACTATTAAATAGTTTATATAGAGAAGAGCTTATTTAAAAGACAATTACAGTCTTAAGGATGTGTGAAACATTTAGGCGAGACATTGTAAGTTTGTAAAGTTTCTATGTTATTTCAAATTTAAAGTTATTTTTTTAAATCTAGGACATCTGCTCCGTTATATTTAATTGGTTCTTGATCATTGTTTTTAAATTGCAGTATTTATTAGGAAATGTATGTTTACATAAGAGGAAGTGGATCTTATATGGGGGCTAGAAATAGTTATGGACCGATCATCACAAACATTGATAGGGAAATTTGTGTTTACTTAAAACTCGCTGTTTTCTTGATTCTGAAATTTTTAAAAGTTTAAAGTAGAGTGATATAATGTAAAATTATAACTAATGTCTCATTTCAGGCGGATATTTATTTCTATGGAGGTTAGGTGATATTTTGACCCGATAAGAAGTAAAATGTAGTGTTCGCCCTTGATCCGACGAAAGTATTACAAATTTTATTAAAATCGTTTAAAAGAAGTGACCTGTACTTTGGTTGCATGGTTTACATGGAAAAACATAGCATATCCAAATAAAAAAGTGTTATTTATAAGATGCGTATGTTTTAAGGCAGGGTCAGGCACTGCTTACGTGACTATTGTAAATCACGCATGTTCGTAATTATTTGTTTGTTTTCATCATTTGAGCGTGCATTGGAGTAAATATAAAAAAGGCGTGAGTAAGCGTGAATGAGTAAGTGATTTCTTAATATTTTTTTTAAATAAAAGTTCTTAACAAGTTAATTTTGAGCATGAGTTTTTGTAATTGAGAGTAAAATATTTTTTAAAATCCCACTTTAACTCTTAGGAGGATATGGGACTATTTAATTGCACGTTACCATTTTTTCACAAGCACAGCGGTTGGTTGGTGATGGATAAAAATAAGTAGACCATCATAAAATAGCAAACCATGCAATATGACAAAATATAAAGCTAAGCTTGTATTTACGAGTCATGAGAATGGTTTTATCTACTTACAGGTTGCAATTCAACATTTAACCGGCTGCTAGATGATGGAGACTACACACAGAAAAACATGGTTAAGCATGGTCACGGTAATATGATCACATACAATTTAAATATTCTATGATTACTGCAATCGTTTTATGATTGCCAAAATCATAATATGGTTGTAGTCATATTTTTCCTCAATACCATGATCATATATATGGTTTCAAGAATCATCATATGTTTGTCTTATCAGGATATATGATAACCATCATCTAAGTGAAACATATTTATGATTTTCCGTAATCATTGTATTGAGGAAAAATATGACTACAACCATATTATGATTGTGGCAATCATATAACGATTGTAGTACGCAGCATTTACACCACATCGGGCATTGCTTCTATTATGCGATTTGGGTTAAAATCACAAAGTCGCACAAATAACTAGCAGAAGTTAAAGCTCCGATCCCCGTAGTTCCGGATTTAGAACGAACTCTTACTGGTTCCATGTATGCCATACGTTAGTAATAAAGCCACCAACATATGAAGGCCTGATTCAAGACGATTGGTTTGACAAATAATCAGTCAACACTTATAAAAAGATGTATATAAGTTGAAATTCCTTTTACATATTTTTGAAATGATTGAAAATCGCTTTAACATGTTTCGCCTTCAGCCTTCGCTGAAGTAAATAAATCTAATGATTTATCCTTTAACTGGTATGGCTTATGTAGTTTATCTTCTCCCATTTTTGTTTTTCCTACTTTTTATTGCTTTTTTTGTTGTTGTGGTATCGTAACAATATTGTTAGTTTGTTGTTATTTAAAAACTAATATTGGGTTTCATCTTCTGATTTACGATTATAAAGTCTGTGGTGCTGTCCTATTGTGTCTTGTACTTTACGTAGTTGGTTTTTCTTTTTGCTGGCGTAAACTTAAATTTAATTAAAGTTTTGCTTTTTATTTCTTTATATATGTAGGTATGTATGATTGCTTTCTAATAGATTTTCTAAAGTGTCAGCACACAATTGTAATACTCGTAATGGGCTTCGGTGATTGGCGAGAGGCACTGTGGGATTGTTGAGAAAAACTGTCTGGTTTATTCTTAAGTGTTTGGAAACGAAAAAGGTTTTTTGATAGGAATATTGAATTTTAAAGAATATGAAATTTCCTAATATATACATATTTATGTTTTGGTTATGTGAGATCTCAAAATATTGTCACATTTTAGAACTGATTTAATAAAATAGTTAAGGTTTGTATACCTTGAATTTATATATTATTTTTTTATTTCTTTTCCACTGTTTGTTTATGCATATTCAATAAAAAATTTTCCAATGACTGTAAAGAAAAACTGTGTAAAAGTTTAAATTGAAAATATTGTAAATAGAGAAAAAAAAGTTTATAGAATCGAATTTAATTAAAAAACGAATTATTTTAGCTAAGAAAACGCGATGATAAATAAGTTTATATTAAACTTAACCAAATTGTTTCCCCTATTTATAAGAATTTATAATATACTTACATACATTTGTATATGTACTGTGGAAATTAAAAACGTTGGACAGAATAATAATCAGCTGATGTATTAAAAATATTTTAGTAAAACATTTTGGTTATTTGGTAAATAACTTTCTTGATTGTCATCATATACATACATACATATGTATGTATACAAAAACTTAGATTTTTGTCATGGAATTAAACGTTTTGAACTTTGGCTTTGCAGAAAGTATTTTTGTTTAGGTAAAATCGAGGCAGTAAAAGTTAGCTGCTTACATCTCATTTAAAATTGGCTCGATTTCGCTAATTTTCTTTAAAATTATGATTAGGAATTTCGATTCTACGAAATTATGCCCAAAAGTTATTTTGGGTATAAGATGACTTAATGCTTTTACTTTTCCATAAACGTTTTTTTGCGTAGATCCCCGCCATTTTGGCATAATTGGACTAAATTTTTATATAAATAACATCTGAACATATTTTATTTATATAAAGGCGAACTTCAAATTTAAATTAAAGACAAAGAAATGTTTTACGTAATCAAAAATTAGCTTTATTTAATAGATAATTTTATGACAATAATACTTGAAAATGCTTTTAGGCATCCGACCGCTGCGACTGGTGCCTACACGGTCTGCTCTGGAGCTTAGATTTTTACAAATACACTTTCGCAGTAAATCAGGCTGTATTTCAGCAAAAACGCATCTAATGTTGACTTTTAAGTTTTCAATTCTTTTGATTTTATCGGCGTAGATAAACAACTTTACATACCCTAAAAGAAAATGATAAAATCACTTTAAATCGCACGAACGAAGTGGCCAGTTAAAAGTTCGATTTTGTGAAATTAATCGTTCGTCCAATGTTAAAAATTGTTTAATTTGGGTGAGCTAAAATAAATTCATTAGAAGCGAAAACTTTTAATAGCAGTCTTAAGTTTTTATTTTGAAACTTACCCAGCAAAAACTTGTATTACTTTGTAATGAGTTAAAGTGGTGAAAATACAGTACTACTTACCTTTTAGCATTTTCACCCATTACTTTAACACGGCAATGTTATTAGGGGCAAGTACTTACTCCGCTCCCTTACAAATAGGGACTTAAATAAGTCATTACCACACTCGCATGCAAATACTTATTTTGTGAAGTCACTACTTTAATGTCATTAAGTAATCACTTACTATCAACAAATAAAGCAGCCCTTTAGATAATAAATTAGGGAATATATATGTAAGTCAATAATTTTAAAATATTAAATAACTATTTGCTTTTAATAAGTAAAATATCCAATTGATTGTATGGGCTTACAGAACTCATAATCAATAATGTATTATATTCGGCTTTTTAAGAACAAAAGTGAGGTTTGTTACTTCTATATGTTACGTTTTACATAAACACTTTAAAAAAACCTTTCGAGTCGGTTTGAAAACCGTCATACAATTCATAAACATATGTCGAAAATATAATTACTTATACTTAAAGTATGTAAACCCAAATGAGAATCATAACAACTAATTCAAGTGGCTCCTAACAATTTTTTCAAAAAATTGTATGCAGCATTAATTTCTTTTTAGTTATCTGACAAATAAGTTATTATGTTTCATATAATAATCTTGTAATTAGAAAACTTCTTCTTAGAAATGCAGACGGTATGTTATACTCGTTGAAAAGTAGTTTATTGAATAAGAGCAAGTCATTACCCAGTTTTAGCTATGTAAGTTGTCAAGAAAAACAAATCAAGTTTAGTCTAATAATGTTATTAACTTAACATTGAAAAGAAATTTAGTTTTCCGTTTAAGTAAAGAAGTACTTTAAATAGTCTAAAACGTCTCTACAGAAGTTAAAAATGTAAGGACGAATGCGAGAATAAAAAGACTTACGAACGCTTAATTTTATGAACTATACGAAACTATTGAAATTCATTTATCCAAATTCCGTTTAAACGGCTTTTTAAACTCTAAGTCTTCCTGATCACCTTTATTATTTAAAAACAAAATCAGTTTAAATCTGTGTGTTTGTTTCATTAAATAAACTTTTTTATTATTTTCTTTTCATTTTGCATATAATTGATTGAGAAAAAGCGTTGGTTTTATGTGGTTTCGAAACATAACACTGTTAAAAGCATATTTTTTATTGAAGCTTTTTTTTCATTACACGAATATTGGTAAATGAATGGAATTATGTATATTCTTGCTTGTATTTATAAGCGAAAATCAGCTTAGGGGCTCATTATCCACGTTTATAAATAATGAAGAAAACAACAACAAAAAAGGAGATTTAAGAAACAAAAAATATTTTTAATTAATTTTTTAACACACAACAAAAAAGGAAAAAAAAAGAAAAATTAAACCAACTAACAATAACATGGGAAAAATCGGTACGCGATTCAAAAAAAAAAAAAAAAATTTCAAAAGAAGAGTGGGGTGGGGTTGGTTGTATTTGGTTTTGGAAGGATATTGTTGCAACGCGCGAAATAATATTTTATAATTTCCTGGGTATTTGAGTTTCAACAAAAGTTGTGCTTTTGGTAAAAAGAGACAGAAAAAAGTTGTTTTTAAAAATTCGTTTACTTTGATAATTACTTTTTTATAAATTTTTTCTCTTTTTTTGTAGGAATAATTCCTAAAGAAAAGGGATGAAGGTGTTTAAGTTTATCAGGTGTAATGCATCACACACACACACACACTTACTGGCATTTTTTAAATAGATACTATTTTTTGCTTTTATTAACAAATTTAATTATTTTGTAGCCCATTCAATATGGTTGTGATAGTAAAGGAAGGGGGAAAAAGTAAGAAAAACCGGCATCGTCTTGAAATTCATTAATTGATTTTGGTTTATTTGAAAAGGGATTTGTTTTCTTTTCAATAATTTTTTTTTCTTTTACATCTTTATGTTGTTCTTTTAAGCTTTTTATTAAACCGCAAAAACATTTTGGGAAAACAGGATTGTCAAAACTTGTGCTCAATGCTGAGAAATACTGATGTATGTAAGTAAATGAAAAATGTATGTAAATGAAAAATACATCTACAATTAGGACAAAGGGATATTTAGAAAGTTCTTTTAATTATACTCATTTGTTTCAAAGTAACTTTGTGACCCAAGTGCCAAGGGGTTAGTCATGTCCATCTGTTGAAGTAAAACTTTTGAAACCCCCCGATGTCCCACGGCCCCTTAATGTTATGTGACTATTAGAAATATTCACGAAAATTTAAAGAATCAGCAAAATCGGTTAATAAATTACTGATATATGTTGTGGTTGGATTTGCGTCAGTACCTGCGATGATGGCCTTACCAGACGGTAGTCTTACCACTTGGTTAATACAATGCCTTCAACCAACGTCTCTGTATGTCTTGCAAGGGTCACAGAATATGCACAGAACCCTTGTTAAAGAGCTGGGGTTATCTAATTCCTGCCGCTAGATATTTAAAAAAAATTAATCCTTAGATGTGCTTAATTACTTGAACTCCGTCAATAGCACAAGTATTAGCCATTTAACTAACACTTTTTTGCAGCCACCCTATTGCAAGGTAACAGCATCCTTAAGACATTTTTGGATGTGAGAAGTCTGAACATTAGAACAAGCATAAACCATTTAATTAACGTTCTTCGTACGCGGTTTGAAGGAGGCACATGTAAAACCAAGCCAGAACAAATCTTCTGGGCAACCAGTTTTCATGGCACCAAATAGGACTTTGGTTACCTGTGAGTTAAACTCAGCCAGTACTAGGTTCCATAGAAGTTATTGATCTCACTGCTACCCCCGAATGTAATAAAATTAAGAGGCGAAATTTGCTAAAATTATTTATACATTATGACAATATGACATATCATACCTTGTGAACCCACCAAATACGTTATATTGTGCCACAATTTCAAAAATATTGAACACCATTTATGCAAGGGCCATAGGTTTCTTGTTTGGGGACTTATTTCTATTTACCACACTTTCAAATATGCGTATATGTACATTTAATATTATTTCTTTCCAAGGTTTAAGGTTTTTTTTCTCTGACATAAAACAAATACCAATATTTTCCCATTTCGTAGTGCAGTGCAACCGATAAAATAATAATAACAAGTAAAAAAGAGAAAAGAAGGGCTTCTTATGCTTAATTAAATATTCATCAAACACAAAAGAAAACTTTTAAATACTCATCACCAAGAAAGCGAAAAAATAAAAATTTAAATAAAACTAGAAAACTGGATAAGGAGGCAGGTTATATTTGATTTTGTTTTTATGGCAATGGAATATTTACTTAAGAAAAAGATTTAATAAAACTACTGCTCATATGTGGAGGTAAGAAGTCTTAAAAGAAAATCTCATTATATTTACATTTACACAGACAAAAACCATTTAGTTATTTTTATGGAAAAAACAAATATGCAGATCCTTTAAGTTTTTAACGATTAGTTGATGTTTACTCACCCATACACAACACATACACGCACACACACACATATTCTGTTATAAGAAAGTACTCATATGCTTAAAACCTTATTAGTAGACTTCCTACTATGAATTCTTGTCCGTTTTAATCAATAACAACAAATCATTGGTTTACTTTGTATTTTAAATCCTACAATTATAAACTTCTATATGTATGTATGTATGTATGTACATACATTTGTACATACTTTCGCACGCTTCCTTACCCCTTTATTGGCCATTAGTTTACTATTTTGGATTTTATGTGAAACAATACAGTGTATTTATTGTCTGAATCCTTTTTCTTTGTTGATTTTAAAATATACTCGTGCATACTTAGCAATTCCCTTTTGGGACATTAAAAACTCATTTCCACTCTTCGTCATTTCCCAAGTTCATGTACATACATAAATACATATGTATGTTTGTCTGTGCCAATAAGTAGCCCTGCGTTTTCAAGTTGAGTCTATTCCGTCATTGTTTTAACAACTTGTTGTTCATTTGCCATTTGGCTGGGTTGGATGGGATGGCTGTTTTGTTGGTTGGGTTTGTTTCAGTTTGGCTAAAAGTTTTTAAGATTTTATTACCCCTTTCTTTATTTTGACTCTAGTTTTTCTTTGTTGCTGTCGTTTTTCTATTGTTGTTGTTGTTGTTATTTACAATTTAAATTCAATTTTATTTAAACATATGCAAAGTTTTCTTTTAAAAAACAAACAACAATAAAGTAAATAGATAAAGTTTAAATAATTTTCAAGTGTCTGCTTAAGTATGTGTAAGTTATATGTAGGGGTTTCCAAATCATAATTTTGATAGAAAGTAATTGGTATTTCCACAATATTCAAGTAAATTTCCTGAATTAATTGCGAGGTTTTGCACGGGTTACTCTTATAGACGCCTGCCCTTTGTTTATTGGCGAAGGGGTTAAAGAAGCAAACGTGGTATTGATAGTTTGGCGTTTTCTTGGATGTATTTCTAATTTACTTTTAAATTTATTTGTATTCTCGTTATAACGTTTTATTCCTACTTAACTTTTAATAGTAAAATTTAAATTTACTATTATTTTAAATATTAAAAAAATATTAAAATCAGTTTGCATATACGTGCTTCTTAATTAAAAGGTAAACAATTTTCAAGCATACATATAAGGTTTGTTCCAGGTGCATAACAAAACAGTCCGAACTCGCACAAATTAGTCCAAAACCGTTCCAGATAACAATTTTTGTGCAATTTTGACAGAAAATGAGAAAGTACCATTTTTTAATTCCTTTACAAATTTGTACGAAATTTTTCTTTGGGTATGTTTGGACTAGAACTAAATTATTAACTGTTTACATTTAAAAATCAAAAAAATTTTAAATAAACGAAATTATAAATAACTTTTTACTTAATAACTGGCTTTTACTTTGTTCAGTTTATTTTCATTTACAGTTAATGTCAATGATGCAAATGATTTGCTTTAAAAATATTATGCATTTTAAGCATCTAAAATCACTAAAATAAAATTTATTTCTGAAAGTAAGCAGCATTAGTATTTCAAAATGTTCATTTGTGGTTTTTTGCGTTCCAGCGATTTTGGACAACTTTGTCACATTCAGAGAGTAATTTTCTTTTTACTTTCAATAGTCCGGACTGTTATGCACCTGGAACAGACCTATATTCTATGAATTTTATAGGAAAAATATTCCCAAATATTTCCCTACTTTTCACGTGCTGCTAATCCTTGTTTAGACAAACTGTAAACTGCATAATTGCTTTAATATATTCTTGAATAGTCAGTTATCGTATGAGTATGTGTGAATCCATTAAAAATCACTTTGTTTCGAAAGTACAAAAGATACCCCGTTACTTGCGACTGGTAAGCTGGTGTGAGTAATAAGAAGCATATAAAAAAGAAGAAGAGTATTATAAATTTGTTTAAATAACTGTTATTTTTCTGCCGTGTTGGGTGAGTGTTGCCTTTTAAACGTTTTGTTTATTTAGTTTTGTGTACCTAAAGTTCGATTTTAGTATTACCTTAGAGGGTGAATTTAAACAGCGTAGTGTAGTGGTGGAGGGGAGGGGTGTTTCCAATAAATATTTCAGTTTTATAATTTTTCCACTGGACTTTGGTTTTTTATGTATTGAAAAATAGTATCTATAGACTAGTAAACGAACATTTCTTAAGTACATACATATATTTTTCATATTATTCGTGAAGCGGACAAGGCAAAAACATTGTTTTGCCGAAATTCCTTGATATTTGGCATAACTATACCTCTAGTAGATATGAATGTATATTTGAATATTTGTCGAGTTATTGGGTGCTAAAGTGTTGCCGTTTTTAAAATTTAGATTTTTTAAATTATTTTTTTGAACTAGAAAAAATAAAAGAAAAAAAAATAAGATAAGTGATTCTTATACGAATTCGTGCGAAACCGGAAATGACCAATTGATGATAAAATTTTACAATGTTGGACATGTTTTTTTTCTTTATTGTTTTTAATAAAAATTAGCTTAGAGTGTTGTTATTATACTGTGAAAGTTTGGTTATGGGCTGCCCATTAGTTTAAAAGTTATGCAAATTTCTTTACATGCGAATTTCAATTTTTCTTACTTTGCCCCAATTTTTTTACAACAGAGATGGCAGTGAAGCAAAACACGGAAGCATTGTTATGATTTCAGATGATCTAAAACATGATACATCTACCTTCTATGCTTATCGAAAAACACTTCACAAGCATCTTTTGGAAAAATCTAAACCTGCATCTGAAATAATACATATATATAACTGATGGGGCCCCACAACATTTTAAAAATAAATTCAATTTTGTAAATTTATTTAATTAAAAACATGTTTTTAATAGGGATGCCGAGATACCTTTAATGCCACTTCTCATTGAAAGGGGCCATGCCATTCCACCATTCTAGGAACTCAAATTTACCATGCTTTTATTCCAAAATACGAAGGCATCATTGTAAAAAGAACTAGTTCTAGTATAGGCACTCTTTGTAAAAGTGTAAAAATTGTAAAATAATAGACATTGTCTTTATAAGGAAATAAATGTTTAAAATGTATAAAAAAATTACATGTGTGATATTTTATTTTATTTGAATTTCATAAGAGGATGGGACTCAAAAATTAAAGTTAAACAAATGTGCATGAGAGAGTGTAAAATATTAACAAACCAGCCATACTCCGTGCGATATGCATGTAAAGAACTTTGCATAACTTTTAAACTTTTTAAGAGCCCATTATCAAACTCTTACAGTATAATAAAAACACTCCTAACTACTTTTAGCTAAGAAAACAAAAAAACAAAGAAAGTTGGGGCCAAGTTAGAAAAAAAATGTTGAAATGGCCACTTCCGGTTTTGCAGTGCGACAGCAATGCATAGTTGTTTACATATATTTTAAACTAATATATGTCCCCTTCAAAACGTTTATATACCTTAGTATACCCTAGACTTATTTAGAATTTAAAAAAAACTAAAAAAATGGGGCAAAGTAAGAAAAATTTTAATTCGAAATGGTCACTTCCGGTTTAAAACTGCGCTCCGCATGTAAAGATATTTGCTACTGTAAAGATACTTTTAAACTAATGGGCAGCTCATAATTAAACTCTCACAGTATAATAGGAACACTCTAGGCTAATTTTGATAAAAAAAATAAAGAAAAAAAACATGTCCAACATTGTAAAATTTTATTATCAATTGGTCATTTCCGGTTTCGCACAAAAAAACATTTTTTTTTTCAAATGATCAGACGAATTCCAACAAGAATTACTTATCTTATTTTTTTTCTAGATCAAAACAATAATTTGAAAAAACAAAATTTCAAAAACGGCAACACCTAATAACTCGACAAATATACATCATACAAAAAAATATTTGGAATACCCATTCATCTACTAAAAGTATAGTTATGCCAAATATCAAGGAATTTCAGCAAAACAATTTTTTGCCTTGTACTCTTCACAAATAATGCCTTAAATGTATTTTTTTAAAGTTATTATTTATTTGCTTTATAGCATACCTATCTCCAAAACTGATATGTGGAAAAGTTATTTAACATTAAAAATTACATAAAATCCCCCATATCAAACGTGTATAAAACAAGTTTTGTATACAAATTTCGTTTAATAATTCTTAAATTAACTTCAAAATTTATTATGAATATTAGGGAATGTCTTTAATCCATTTTTAAAATTTTTACGTTTTGAATTAGTTAGTAAGTAGTTGTTACTTTAAGTCATTTAACATTATTACGATACTTTAGAAACTCAAATAAAATGATTATGGCAAAATAATGTAAATTTCTTGTAAGAAAAGAAATATAATAAGGTAAACTTACACATTAGCTGAAACATTTCTCTTAGGAAAAGTGTGTCTGCAAATTGGAGCTTTTTTATGTATGTAACGTAGCATTGTGATTTAACCTGATAAACTTTTATCGGGCCTTATTGTGATTTTAACATACGGACATACAAAGCTAGATCGCCTTCAAACATATATAAGTATAAGTATGTACATGTTTTCTTAGGCGAATTTTGCATAGTTTTATCCCAAAAGTAGCCTGATGTTAAATATCGGTCACGTTTTTTATGGTTGTGGTCTTGTAAATGTTATATAGTTTTCTTGATTGCTTAGATCCGCACAAGTTCCAGGGGTAGTTTGCACGGAAGAGTAAGTTCCATTATAAAACAAGATCTTCTCTTCTGAAATTTGTTTTTGTTGCTTTAAATGGTTTTACCATGTTTTTGTCTTCGTCAAAACCTAAATCTTAAGTTATCATCTCCAAATACCCTTCTATTTTTTAAGCGTGTACTTGCCCATCACATTAGTAATTTCCTATTGTAATTGTAGTTGCAAAGAATCTTCGTAATATTTTTTTATTACTTATTTGTTTATTTAAACTCTACTAATTAAAGATGTCTTTAAACTGTTTTAGTTTAAAGAAAATACATATGTAATTTTTAAAAATTGTAAATAATATTATTTTAACTTTTAAATGTATAAAAAAAACTGTCTTTCACAAACACAGTTGTAAAATAAAATGAAAACTATTGAAAACCTTTTTCAACTTTTAAAGGACTTATCATATCACTAATACTACCTCTGGGATTTGTGGGAGACTTTGTTGCATATGCAATTATGAGCTTATACGACGAATTAAATTTAAAGTCAATTTCGGGCGCATGGTGATCTTGCCGCAAATCTAAGCTGGTAACTGTGTTGATTAAATCCTCCATAAAACTTTCATGCAAGGAAAATGGTATCCGATCCAGAAAAGGACAGACTGCTTTGACGTTGTCTGTAACAAAATATTCAGAAATTTTAGCGTACATATGTTTGTATGTATATTAAACTAATTTTAAATTTAAGATAATTTTTACCTTTAAGGATTTCTAGACCTTCATACACATAAACTTTATGCTGTAATTCAACATGAATATTTGAAAATCCCACATCTTTTAACATGTTGGAGAATTCCAATTTTGGATCAATAGAATAGTGCAAAGGTGATATAAATTTATCTACATCTTTCATATAAGGAGACCATTTGGAAGATTTGCTTAAAAGATTATAGATATCAAAAATGGGATTTGCTGCTAAAAATACCAAAAGGCAATCGCCTCCTTCGGCTCTTAGAATATTATAAATGTTGCTTAAAGCTTTTCTGCAAAAACATTTATAAATTATTTTAACAAACATATTTGAAATTCCTTAAAAGCTTTTAGCAAACCTTTGATTTTGTATCCAATGTAAGCAATAAAATGAGGTAACGTGATCAAATTGTTCCTTCATATCATTTGGTATATCCTTTTCAGTGCCAATATCCAACACTCTAAAATCACATTTCTTCTGTGAGTTATAACAGTTTTTGGCATAATTTATCATTCTTGGCGATATATCTGAACCCACAACTTTTTCAAATTTTGGCGGCATAATAGTATAAATGAAATCCATTAAAACATCGCCTGAGCCTGAGCCAACATCCAGTAAAGTATCAGATCCATCTAAACGCCATTGCAGTTTGTTAGAAAACTCCTTAACAATCTGTTCAGCATCGTGTCTTTGTACCTGATTGGCCCTATGATACAAACAGGCTTGATTCATTTTGTTCAAAATTGTTTTGTTTTACAGGAAATTTTCAAATAATTATAAGCTGTACAATGTTACCCTCACGAATTCTTTAATTGATATGTTTTGCTTTCTTTGTAAAGCTTAGCTTTTTATACAATTCCCAGATGCATGTTTCATGTTACCAAAACAATATTTTTGGAAATGTTAAAACATCAGATTTTTTGTATTTATTATTCAAAAAATACATATGTATGTTTGTATGTAAGTATTGTATTCAAATATAAATAAATATTCCACGAATAGTGATTGAATTAAGCGTTTTTAGCACTAGGGGAATTCACAGAGTGTTCGACAACAAATTAATGTCATACCAGGCTATATCTATTTTAAGCTTTAAGAAAATTGTATTTATTATCTGAATAATTTTTTTTACATATGTATGGTACACCGACTTTATCATTATATTTATGTATATAATTTATTTTTAATGGTACATAAATGAATGTGTTGGGAAGGGTAGTATATTTTATAGCCACCATCAAAAAAGAGCCCATAAGTTTACATTTAACTTCATACGCTATTGCAATTCTAAGACAGATAATTTTTTTCCGACCATATGTTTGTTTAAAATTCAATATCGGTACATTACCATAGCATATTTTAAAATAACATTTAAACCGTCTTAGATTATTTCAAATAATTTAGCTGAGATATTTTCTAAGTCTACTATATATTTTGATCGGTGGATACAGTTTTCTGGTTAGTTTTAAAATTAACACACTTTTCATCCTAACTGCTATACCCATATAAAACTTCAAACATACATATCAAGGCGAATATATATCAGGTGGCCCCAGTTAATCAGCTGATTATTTTTTTTCGTCACGATAATGTCAAACT
>NDXZ01020781.1:0-12243 GCA_003055125.1 Paykullia maculata
ACCCCGGGCTACGCCGGGTACAATAAGCTAGTATTATATAAAATCACTTTTAGCAAATCTCTTCTTCGTTTTCTCTATGTTGAATTTTTATGAGCTGCTCTTTACATCATTGTTATTACTCCAGATCTAAAATGCTTGTTCAAATGGGAGTTAAAAAGTGACATTGTTATTTTATAAGCACGAAAACCTTTCGAAGTCTTTTAATAAATAGTAATTAACAACAGAAACTATTCTAAGCCAAGAACTAAAAAATGGCTAAATGATTTTAAAATCGCTTGTTAAAATGAAGGTTACTTAAAACATACAAACATATTTATACAATTCTACGATTAGCAAACACCAAAATACTCTGTCATTTCCATTTAAAATAATAAATAGAAACAATGGTCGTTCTTGATGAGATGTTAAACTTTGGTTTGTTAAAAACCATAAGTTTCATAACTACGAAGATCCGACATAATATTGTCTTCTAATTAGTCCAACATTTTCAGCGAAACCTTTTTAAAAACTCAAAGATTTTATAACATATTTAAATTAGCCAGTCAATCTCTTTACTTTAAAAATTTTCTGAAATCCTAAAATTATTTTAGCAACATTTGGCGTAAAACCGTTAGACTATTGTTGTTAGACCGATAATAAAAACTATGGAAAACTTTCTCAAACATTTACCATAAAAAAGTATTTTAAGATCTTCGTTATTCGTTTTAATATTCAATAAGAAATATGAAAAAAAGTAATAAATCAAAAACCTTAAAGAAATAAATTTACAGTTCATTAAACTGTTTGACCAAAATGCGCCCAATACATTCATTCATTAGCATTGGCATTTACAATAAATTTCTCTAAATCATAATATTGTTGGTTTTAATAAATAAATATTTTGAGATCTTCTTTCAGCTCGATAAGCTCTCACTTCAAATAGCAACAACAACAACAAAATAAATCATACAATCAAACAAATATTTTTTAAGACACCAAAAATGTCTTAAATTTCTTACAAAATATGGTGGCACGACAATAAATTTCTTTTTCTTTTCTTTTTTTTTTTAATTTTTATATGTTTTTAATATTTTCTTATGATGTTGAATGTGCACGATGGACAAACCGTCAAACATTTATACATGATTTCCAAATATGCGTATGAGATTCATTAGCATACTTTGTACAGACATACTCACGCGTAGATACATATATTTGGGACTTGTTCGCCTTAACTGTGTGCAGACAGTTACACACTTTCAGATAGACAAAGACTCAAAACAAGCAAATGTACACGGACAGACGGACAGAGGCGGGGGTTTGCCGGATAAATGGACAAAATAGTCAATAAGATACATGTTCGGACAAAATAGACACTTAGATACATAGATGTATGTATGTTTATATACCTACAAACATTTAAATTATTTATGTTGACAAGTTTCTGTAACGTTAGATGGTTTTTTGTTGCCTTTTGTGGTGATACCCAGCGAGGAGGGTTATAGTGACGGGTGGAGTCTTTAAATAAAGTACACTGTCATAAAAAGGTATGATAAATAACATAATTAATATTTTTTTTTTAATATAAGATTTGTCTTAATTGAAATTGAGCTATATATGTATATTTCTCTCAGTGTAATGAGAAACTATTAGAAGTCCATACATAAAATTAACATCAAATGCTGTAGCCCCAAATAAAACAATATAAAGAGACAAAATTCCAAAGAAAATCTGAACATCAAAATGGCGGTTTTGTATGTGATCAATAAGATTGTATTGGTATTTTGCTAACATATTAACATACATAGGTATGTATACATATACATACATATGCATACATACATATGTACATATATAAAAATAATATATACGTATGTATGTATATGAGTGCGTGTATTGAAGAATTGCGTTTGATTGCTTATGGATTGGATGTGCTGTTTTTGATTTCTTATACTCACAGCAAAGCTTCTTTCAATGTTCATTAAAGATTCATCAGGTGTCGGACCAAAAGAAACACACAAAGACAATTGTGTGTGAGCGCATGAAACTTTAAGAGCTCCCAGTCAGCCATCTAAACAACACCATCCATTTATTATCACCATTAGTATGGCTATGTGTTAGTGATAGCGGATGAAGAAGAGGCATACGCACTGAAAATATACATATATGTATACATACATACATACATACGCATAAAAAGAGGTAGTAGTATATACGCATGGACATATACAAGTGTGGGGCATATCATGGCATACATTTATTGATTGTGTACCCAGTTAACATTTTTGAAAGTTATTGATCACATTAAAACGGCCATTAGTGCATCCGTTTTTTTTTATCATGAAAAGTTTATTTACGGTAAGAGAATTGTATCCTACCAACTTACCCACGACTTTTCTAAAGAGTTTTTTTATCGTCAGTTTCAACTCATTTTTGTTGCGAATAACGTGAACTATTAAAAATGGGCAGCATTCACGCTTGCAACTTTTCATATTAACGAATGAGAAAAACTAAAAATTTTATATATTTTTTAAGTATCTTCTTTAAATTGATTAAAGGCCAGTTGTAAGCAAGAATCACTATCAATACTTTTTTCAAGTATTTTGTGTTAAACCAGTTTTTTAATCGGCAAAAGAACTAAAAGAAAATTAAAGTGATTGTCATAAAAATAATATTTTAAATGTTGGGTATGATATAGACGTGCATACATACATATATCTACATATGCATATGTGTGTATGTACATATGTATGTATGTATGTTTAAATATATTGGTTTTATTGCAGCCATATATGGATGGTATTTGTCACATCGTTATTGACCATCAATTGTATAAAATGATTTGTTGGTTTTTTTTTATAACTTCTGTTGCTGCTATGTGCGACTGACTTTCTTTTACAACGAAACTATTTAGCCAGACTTCACTAAAATAACAACAAAAACATACGTATACTTATGTAAAGGCCTCCACCTCTAGCATATTTGTGTAAGTTTACTAACGTTGTAAGATATTGTTGGGTGGGAGCATAAAATACCCTACATTTGCTGCACAGAAAAATTAAGATTTTTTCAAGAATCTGTTAAACAATTTTTAAATTGAAAAAAAAAACGATTTGCAAAATAATAAAATTTTTAATCAGATATGTTAACAGAAGCTAAAAAATTATCAACTGATTTTACAGGTACATATAAGGGTTGAGGAAAAAATCGATATATCAATGCATCGATATTTTTTAAGAATCAATAGATATAATTCGTCGATATTTTACTTTGCGATATGTATATAGATATACCTATCTTGCTTATTTTTTAATTTTTAATTTTATATCGATATTTTTTAACTACGGCTTTGTATTTTATGTTATCAAATTGTAAAAAAATCTTCTCGTCACAGTCTTTATCGAATATAATGTTATAATGCTTGTATTGACCGCGCCGTAACCGGTTATTTGCTTACATTTAACCCTTTCACTACCGTACTATAAGAAGTGAGCACAAAAAAATTCTTTTTTTAAATCTAGTGTCCTTCAGGACAAAGACATGTGCTGGGATTTTATGTCCCATTGGGTTTTTTAAGCCTCATAAATTGGGACTAAATATCCTATTGGAAGTGTATATATGAAAGTAAAATGAGACAGCTTTTATTAATTTTTATTAAAATTCAAATTTTATTCAATATTCGGTTATTTTATTTATCGAATTTACCAAAACATTCAAAACAAAGGGGCTCTTTCTACATTGAACATATATAATATGAACGTTTTTCCTTTTTCATTGAGCTGCATAAAACACAGCGTCTACGGTGATCTGTTTTTACTGGCATATGATCTTCCACATTTAACATTTTTTAGACCTTTTAGACCTAGGACCTTTTGTTTGTCGCAGAGATTTCGTCTTCCTTCAGTCTATCAGATTTGTTTTTGATCATTGTGCAAACATACAAATTGTCTTACTTTGCATACCAATGGGATAATATATCCCATTTATGTGGGTCAAACAAACCCAATTGGATCTGTTATTCCAAATGGAAAAAAATCCACATAAAATAAAATATTTACAAAATATTGTTTCTTACTGACTTGATTACAATACAAAACACTGATATGGTTTGCACAAAACATCATAAGAAGAAAAAAAACACTTATGCACTCTAAAAAATTCACAAAACACGTGCGCGTCTAACAGAGGTTGTTGCAAAATAATTTTTATTAAAAACAATGTGAAATATATAGTGAAAGGGTTAAGGTATTTGCAAGTCTATAGCAACCAGATTTTTTTCACACCCGTAACTCCCAAGTGTTAAAATGCTGTTCTATTGTGCATTACTTGTGAATAATGTTTCGATTACAATGTTTTGTTTTAAACGTATTTTTAACAAAGGAAAAAAAAATTACTTTTTGTAGTATAAAGTTCGTTTTTCCTGTATTTTATTAATTTACGGAAAGTATTGATATATCTAAAAAAATATCGATAGAAAAAATATCGATATTTTTTTTGCATTTGTCCATAAACGCTTATTAGCTTTGAAAAAACTAGTTTATGAATACATAATTCCTATTTGCTAAAGTCATTTGAAATAATATAAAATATCTAAGAAATAACAAAAAATGTTTATAAAAACAAACGCTAAGACAAACTTAACAATTTGTTGATTTTTTTTAATTTGTCAAATCTTTTTCGCAGTTTTTTTTTAAATTTAAGGATATAGTTTTTAAATTATTATGATATTTCAATCAAACTTTCGTATTAAATAAAAACGTGTAGAGATATTTTTAAAACTTTCTATTTAATAATTTTTATTATACCCTTCACCTTAGGTGATAAGGGTATATATAAGTTTGTCATTCCGTTTGTAATTTCTACAATATTCATTTCCGACCCCATAAAGTATATATATTCTGAATCCTTATAGATAGGGAAGTCGATTTAGTTATGTCCGTCTGTCTGTCTGTCAGTCTGTTGAAATCAACTTTCCTCAGCTCCCCGATGTCGTACGGTCTCGTTATTGGTATCAAACGATCAGAAATTTTCCTGAAATGTTTGCTATTGAAAACCAGTAAAATTGCTCAATAACTGACCGAGATATAAGCCAAAAAAGATGACTACCGTCTGTTGAAATCAAATTTTCTCAGCCCCCCGATGTTGTACGGACGCGATATTGGTATCAAACAATCAGAAATTAGAGAGAAATAAAAAAAAAAATTTTTTCGAGATTTCGAGAGGAAATTTTTTTTTAGTTTGAGAAATTAATTTAAAAATTTTGTAATAATATTAACATTAAGTGTTTTTGATCTCCCTTGATATAATACACCATACTTTTGCTGTAGTTAAGGTGTCACAAAATTACAAACTGCTTAACTAATCGATAGTTATTTTCACACATACACGCTAAATGCTGCTGTATTTTTGGTCACTATTTTTTTTTTGTCGCTGTTGTACAACATATTTAAGCATTCACTACCTTATTGGCGATTGCTGAGATACCAAGTCGTACGATTTGACCAATTCATTGTTATTGTTGCTGTTGTTGTTTTGTTTAAATCCAAAAACACAATATGAATGCCCTTCGTTGATAAACAAAAAAGTTTTGAATTGAACCATAGCATTGGCTGTATGTAATTGTGTGCGTGTGTGTGTGTATAATATCTGTGTGCCTTGATGGATGTTGTCTTGATAGTTTGGCCTCAAATGTCTGCATTCCCATCAGCAACAGCAATAACTACAGTAAAACCAAAATGTCGCTATTAAAATGCTGTACCATACTTCATTGGTAATGCAACACACACACCCGTTGTACAACTGTGTGCGTCGTATCTACTAAGTATTGATTGTTTTTTTTTACTTTATTTTTGTGATTTCTTAAAATTCAATGATGTTTGTATTTATTGTTATTAGAAAATAATAAAAACCAAAAATATTTTTACGATCATTACTCAATTGATAAAAAAAAGGTTAATATAACGCATATTATTGATTATTTGTTTTCGTTGTAGACTTCATAAAAACGAACTAAAATTTGAAAGTCTACCAATTTTACGTAGTATGAATATTTTAGAAAGAGGTGGATCTAAAAATTTTTTTTTTAAAGTACAAAAAAGAGAATAGATGACCCCACAAGAAAAGTATGGTAAAAAATTGTCACATGTAAGTTAGTTTTGAAATGTGGCAACACTATCGAGTATTAGTGATATTGTATCAGCACTACAATTTTTTGCTCATAAAGTTAAGATTTTCAGGCGAATAAGCAAAATTTAAGGATATTTTTGGTGTTGAATGTTTTTTGTATCTTTAAATTAATCAACCAATTGAAAAGTATTGCACTGTCCACTCTACTATATTTTCCCTAACATTGCCACTTCCGATTATTACTTGTTGTTACCGATAACACATAGCCTGTCTGAACAGCATTTCACATTATATGAAGATTCCAAAAATTGGGTTAATTAGAGGATTGCTTTAAACGATAAACTGTTCTGTCGGCGATGGTTAGGGATCAGCATCGCCAATTTAACATATTAAATGCTACACCTACCAAATTTTAAACTCACTTAGCATGAGAAAATGGTAGATAGCATTTTAAAAAAGAACTTTTCCAATGTTTATAATCTTTTTAGAATTTATTTTATTTTAACATAATTTTCTTTTTAATTACCGGCAACACTGCTAGTTATGGACAACATCTTAGTAAGGCAATTCATCATTCATTCACATTTTGTTAAAAAGACGGCAAAGACTTATTTGTACTTCTTATTTTATATTTTTAATAATTGATTATAAGTTCTGGTAAAAGATTTTAAAAAAGTGATAGCCACCTACTTAAATTTAAATTAATTTTTTTATTTGTCATGTAGAAAAGGTAAGATAGATTAATATTAATATTATATGTATGTATGTATATAGGGAACCATGATTGGTGGTAAAAAAAAAATTCATTTTTAATTAACTAAGAACGATACAAAAGGCCAAGCTTGATTATAAAGCACCCTATAGCACTACATATAAAAAATTAAATTATAGTTGCTGAACTTTTTAAACAATAATGGAATTTGACATTAGTCAGACATAGTTTTAGTATATTGACGATAACTTTTTGAGCGTTAAAATGGTTTACGGAAATGGCGATCATTCGGAGTGAACGAAAACAAACGAAACGATTGACGAAACAATGCCGTTTTGTTTGTTTTCGTACTCTGATCACTCCCAATCATAACAAAAACTTTGCAAAAAAATCTTCAAATGTTTGTACCTTGAAAGGTCTGAAATAATAAGAGATCATAAAGCAAGTGATGCTGTGATCAATCAGAGTCCAAATGTTAGGACACTAGGAAAAGCACCAATGGTAGTCTATAGTATACATATGTAGCTAAAATTAAATGAATGTAATAAAAACGGACACCATACATTCGTTTTTGAAATGGCAGAAAAAGCTCACATCGGCTGCGTGATGATAATGCTGCACCAGTAAGTGACATGGAATTTTCGGAGTGAAAATCTTGCCAAAAACTAGTCTATATCTATATATATAAAAAGATGAAAAAAATTTGTTTGTATATTTGTTTATATGTTTGTTTGTATTTTATAGCTGGCCACACTGTTGGACCGATTTTTTTGAAATTTTTACAGCATGTTACTGATAGTCTCAAAGAAACAATTTGTTAGAAATTTTGAATGCCACGCCTACTTTTCATCTTAAAATGTAAAAGAGACCCGATTATAATTCACTAACTGACTAATTCATCATCGCACAACTCAAATGAATAAAGCTAAGGACATGAAATTTTGACTCTGTGTAAAAAGGGGAAAAATCGGTAACCTTATATTTGCTAAACTAAACAAGATACAAACAAAATTTAAAAAACATTGTAATCTACTCAAAAAATAAACGGACATTTCGGGTCACTAAAGGGGAAAAACGATTAAAAATTATATTTTGGTACTTTTTTGGGGCCCCTTGAATATCTAAATTAATAAACATAAAATTTTTATTTTAACTGCATTTGTCACATCTCCAAGAAATATAAATACGTTTTTGCTACTTTTTGGAAATTCTGACTTATAGGGATAAAAATTGTACTTTTTTGGTACTTTAAAAAAAAAAAATATTTTTGTGAAATTTGATGGAATTCATGTAAAGGTTGGGTAACCTTCTACTTAAATACAGACATCTATTTGAGAAATAAATTTTAGCAATTGAATAGGTACCCTTTTTGGTACGGAAAACTGCGTTTAAATGTAAATTACTTGGCCAATTTGGATAAAATATGAAACACAGGTTTCTTTAGACTTAAATAATAGTATGATTGGGCTAAATAAAGAAGACATTTTGGTAAATAGGGGCGAAAAAGTACTTTTTCAGATTTTAGGGTATTTTTTAAAATTTTTTGAGTTAATGAATCTAGAAACGTAAAATTACGGTCTATGGCTTTAAATTAAGATAGAGAGTCATATCAGGATTAGAAGAAAAACTGAAAAACTACTACAGAATTCGAATGTCAAATAAATATTGGAAAATACGCTAACGAAGTAGCGGGTTATAAGCTAGTACTATGTATGTATATATAAATCATAAAAGGGGTTTCCCTTGTTTCATTCAAAGTATTCAACAACACTTTTAAAAGCGTCAGGTAAGCTGAAAATATAATTTCTTGACTATGCGATATAAAACAATCACTAAGTGTGTATAATTGAAAAAATCACCAAATGAATTTATTATTTGAAATGAGCAAAAAAAAAATTTTTTTAACTTATGGGTTGGTTTTTCAGATTTTTATGTTGTGTGTCTGGCCAGAACAGCATCCTATGGTTATCCTATCGTTTTTGTTCAACAGATGGACAAACGTACATACGTAGCAAGATTGTTTTAGATTTGTATACAGAGTCTTACATAAATTTTTAATATGTTACAAAAGAAATAATAAAAATTAAAATGTAGTAATTTGTAGATATGTATGTGTATATGTATTTTCCTTTCGGTGGTGTTTAAAAAAAAACTATTCAGAAATTTTTCTTACAAGGAAAGTTAAAAATCTGTATTAAGCAAGTAATTAAAAAAAAAAAAATTATATGAATATTTTTGTATAAATAAAAAAGATTTTAAAAACTTAAAGTAATTATTTATAATTTATCAGAAATTTCATGAAAATTAAAAAAACTCTAAAAAATACTACTAAGCAACTTTGGCAATATTTTCTTAAGTAAAAACTATTTTCAAATAAATGTATTTATGTATGTAAGTATATAATTAAATGTATATATATCTATGTTTGGTTGTATTTAAATGCATAAAAGTAAAAATTAATCAAGCATTAACCAGCCAGCATTTCCGACTTCCGATTTAGGACTTATATTACCTTCTGCCTGTCTCTGTCTCTGTACCTCTCTGCAAGAACATTTGCACTTGCTGCTGTTACGTTTAGATTACAGTTGAAAAAAATAAAACCACACATAAACTATGTCATCATGCACAGTGTCTGTCACTCAGTTCCCTTAACGGTTTGTAAGAATGAAAACGTCTCCTCTACTCCAATATCAAGTATAAGTGATGATGACGAACCATTTGAAGTGTGTTTTTTTCTGTCTTTTGAATATATTTTTTTTAATTCCAGTTGATTAAGCACTTTTATCCAGATCATCAACATTATGAGCAAAAATAAAGAAAAAAAAATCGACAAGTATTAAATTCTATATGCAGCCAATTTTATCATATAAACTCTCCACTCTTCTCCTCTTCTGTGACCGCTTAAAAAAAGCTTCAGTTTACTTTTAGTTATTTTTTGTTTGTTTTTGTTTAATTTTTCTTTTTAACTCAGGTGTTTGGAATGAAAGGGAAGCATACGTGTGGCTAGAATATTTATTTACTTTGCATGGCCAGAGACGAGTAAGACAGAATGGATAATGAAATCGAAAAAAAGGAAGGGATGCAATTTGTTGGAATGTAATTTGATGCCAGACATTGATCCTTAAAATGATCTGTTTACTCACGTAACACTTGTCAGTTAAAAATAAATTTTATTTTGTTGTATTTTTTTTTTCTTTCACGTTTTTATTATTAACTCTGTTTTGAGTTCTGTTTAAAAATGTTACGTTTTAGAGCCAAACTCTGTTGTAAACAAAATGTGGCTTACAAATGCTAGTGTGTATACGTTAGTCTTTCGTATAATAATGACAGGTGTGCAAGGATGCTCTCTTTTAATGTGGTGCAACACTTAAAGGATGCATGCACCTTTGTGCATTACAGTTGTTCTTTTTTCTATGCTGCTGCTCAGTGATCAGTAAAGTGTGTGTGCATAGAATTTTTTTCGTCTCTTCCTTTCTTTACTTTAGTTATTGTACATCTTTTAGTTATTTTCTTTCAACAATTTTTTTTTAAGCCACCGGTTATTCAACTGTTACTTTTTTGTTAGGGTCATTGACGGTTTCCTTTTTTAATTGGAAGGAAATTGAAAAAAAATGTTGAGATCAATGATCTATAAAAGAAATGTCATTGCTCTACAATGGACTGGTATCTATTTAAAATAACTTTGAATATTTAAAAGAAAGTTAAACATAAAAGTGATTTTCAAGAAAAAGTTTTAGTAAAATAATGTATAAAAAAATTTTTATATAAAAAAAATTATTTAAAGTTTTTTTAAATAAAGTTTTTTTTTTTGAAACTTTGTATAAGTAGAACATTTATTACAATGTTTTTATATATAAATAAATAATTTATCGATAATTTTTTTAATTAAATAGATTTCTTCTCTACATAGTTAATTTATAAAATATAAATGTATTAAATTACATACATATGGGCAATTCCACAGAAATGTCAACCACGACTGAAAAAAAAAACCATCGCAACTTTTTTTAAAATATGCCAAAGAGGAAAAAACCATTCAAATTTTAGTATGTTGAGGTATTTATAGCTTATTAAAATTTTTAAAGACCAAAAATAACAGTTTAAACTGATCATCTCTCATTGATTAATTTTAGGAGATTGCAATTAACTATTTTCTTTAAACTATCGACAAAATTCAGGTATTTGTAACTTTGCAATTATACTTTAAAATTAATGTCACAACAGCAATAGACAAGATCCGTAAGAAAAAAGGTAATATAGAGTTCGATTAGGGGTATTTTTTATGGTTTGCTTTAGATGCTATTCTAATGTCACGTACGATATGCCAAAATATTATTTTTCTACGTCATTTGAATTTGACCGGTCGTAAGTATTTCAAAATAAAAATTCAAAGCAAGATATTTGTCGCAAACAAATATTGACCGGATTTTTTTTTATAAATTCGATGTAATAAAAATTTTATAATCTTTTAAAGTTTGTTACGTACGATATTGTAAGTACTATAATTTCAATTAAATGCATCAGATTTCACTTGATAATTATACATATTTTATAAAGTTGGGTAAAAAAACTATATTTACATATTCTCCGATGGGAGAAGCGCCCAATTCAAAAACAAAAATTTATTTTGTAAACGAACATAGATAGGGACGTCAATTTAGCCATGTCCGCCTGTCCGTCTGTTTTCTCAGCCCCTGCCTATGTTGTACGGAGGCGTTATTGTTTGATACCATTCAGAAATTTTTCCGAAATTCTTGAAAATCATCAAAATCCGATAATTAACGAGATATAAGCAAAAAAAAATTTTATTCACAAAAATTATTATATTTGTTTGTAAGACATGCTTTTTTTGGGAAATTTGAAGAAAAAAACTAAAACTAAGAATCAGCATATATACGAGCGAAATTCTTATATGGACCAAAGTTAATATCATAAAAAAATCAAAAATCAAATAAATTTAAATACCTTTCGGACATGTAAATACATACGGACATACAAACATACATAAATACACGTAGTGTAGGGTATATAAGATTTGGCACAGCCTAATATAGCGCTCTTACTTGTTTTTAACCTTTTTTATGCATATATTAACAAAACATATATTTAATTACTTAAGAATACTATAAGAGAAAAATGACTTCCGTTGTATGTCACGTACGATATGCCCTTATTATTCCCGATATTTCGGACGACAAGTTTCCGAATGTGATCAATTTTTTTTTTAATTATAGAGGGTACTATGAATGTAACATATTGATGAAATTATTTTCCAGCTACCACTATTTTTGCAAAATCTGTACCACTTTGTAGGCGTACAAATGTCACGTGCGATGACATGGAATTGCCCATATGTACGTATGTACATATTTACTTAAAGATATTTTGTATATCTACTTTTTCTTGTAACTTTTACATTTGATGTA
>NDXZ01020785.1:0-15319 GCA_003055125.1 Paykullia maculata
ACCCCGGGCTAGGCCGGGTACAATAAGCTAGTATTAAATAAATGTGTCAAAATATTTTTTTGTTCTTGTCCCCATTTCACGTTGTCTTGGTGGTAGTTGTTTTGTAGGTGAATCCATAACTTCTCCCCCTTAGTACATAGTGAAGGCCACAAGAAATGCGAAGGTTCTGGAACGATAACTGGTGTATGTGACCCTAAGTTTACTGGCGGTGAAGAGGACTCCTGATGTTAATAGTATACCGAGTACGGCTACAGCTGTGTATGTGTGTGAAATGTTCTTCTTTGTTTCTTGTTGCAGTGTCTGAATAGCTTCTCTGCTTTTGAAGTGGTAATCATTTAGTTTTTGTAAATTAACTGTTTCTATGATAGATGTTGGTTCAATTTGGGTATACGTTGGGGGTGCAATATGGATCGGTAGGGTTGTCTCTGTATGTTACGCCAATGATGATCACCTGGCAGTCTTTGAAGTGAAGCAAGGCTGTACCTTCTGTTGTAAGTGCATTTTTACTGCAAGTAGAATTAATAAGTGTTTTTGGTACATTTATGAATAGTATAGTAGTTTGCATAATTGTTTCGGCTCTTCCTATGTCATTAAGGACGAATTGGGGATGTTTGCCGCTTATTAGGTTTCCCACGCATTTTGAATCGTTTGTTGTTTCTATCATATAGGGTTTTATTACAATTTCTTTAGTTTCGTTTATTGGGAGTGGTATAATATGATAAAATTTATATTTTTCTGGTGATAATATTGGAATTTTGATATTAAATATTATATTCATTCTTGTGTGAGCTTTCAAGCAAGAAGGTGATTTTATTTAATAAAAAATAAAAATAAAATTTAATTAAAGGAGAAATACAATTCAATTTTATTTTTCTGTCAAGGGGAAAAAAAAAGAAACTTTTTTCTTAATTTGATTTTGTATATAATCTAAGTGCGATCACTAGAAGACGTTTTTAATGCCAGCTCGTGTAAAATCTTTAGTTCTTAACTGATAAATTTTGAAAAAACGAAAACAAACAAGTCATAAATATTTTACAATTTTTATAAATAAAAAAATAAAATATATAAATTTACAAGTGACCAGCAATAACAACTGCGTACATTTTATGTGCGTTGAACAGTTGAACATTCTTAACAAAAGACTTAAAAAGTAAATCAGATTAGCAATGCTAGTAATGATAGTAATAATGATGATTATAATGCGAATCTAAGTGATAGTAGTTCTGATCTTGAGTTTAGCTGGCAGTATGTGCCCGTAAAAAATCTTAAGAGAGCTAATTCTCAATCACCAGAAATAAACGAACTAAAACGACTTCAGTTGGAAACGGGTCCATCTACATCTAACCGATTTGCAGCTCTTGCTTCTAATAATAATGAAAACGCTAATGAAGTTACATCACCTCAAGAATCTCAACAACCAAAACCTCCACCAATTCTTATTCCAAATGTCGGTGACATTGCTAGAATGGTTAATAAATTAAGCAAGGTAGTTGAACATAATGAATTTTATTATAAATCGAACGGTGACGGACAGGTTCGTTTAAACGTTAAGACAGTTAACTCTTACCAAAAAATAACTAAATATCTTGACGATAACGGCATAATATTTCATACTTATCAATTGAAACAAGAACGGGCTTTCACAGCAGTTATAAAGGGTCTTCACCATACAACACCAATTGATGATATAAAAACTAATTTGATATTGTTAGGACACCAAGTAAGAAGTGTAAGAAATATAAAAAGCCGTATAACAAAGAACCCTCTGCCAATGTTTTTCGTTGACTTAGACCCCAAGTCTAACAACAACAAAATTTATAATATAAAGACATTTGGAAACGCAACTGTTGTTATAGAAGCTCCAAAAAAATTCAATGATATTGTTCAGTGTTTTAGATGTCAACAATTCGGACACACTAAGTCATATTGTAGAAAACCATATTCATGTTTAAAATGTGGACTAGAACATCCCACCAATGAATGTAATAAGTCGCAAGTACTCCACCGCAATGTGTTCATTGTTCAGGGAATCATACTGCGAACTATAGAGGCTGTGTAGTTTATCAAAAACTGGTTACTAAACGCAGAAATATAAGTGCAAGAAATGTTATAAATGAAAACCAAAATTATAACCATAACATCCCTTCTGCTTCTCAGAATAGTGGCCAGTTAACATATGCCCAAGCCGTCAGAGGTACAAATGATGGAGTAAATAATGTCCTTCAAAAAATTAAGTCGATGTTAGAAAAACAAATTGAATTAATCAATACTTTGATGAATATGATGTTAATGACAAAACTATGATAGACAAATAGATCTCATAATTGCTGAATGTAATGCTAATGGCATTTTAAATCATGTAAATGAAATAGAAATATTCCTAAAAAACAATTTTATTGATATTTTTTTAGTTTCGGAAACTCACCTTACCAGTAAATCCCTTTTTTGGATAAGAGGATTTGACTTAATAACAGCCAATCAACCAAATGACAGGGCTCATGCTGGAGCAGCTATCGTCATAAAATCCACTATTAAATATGAAATATTAGATCCAATAACTGAAGTATATATGCAAGCTGCCGGAGTTAAAATAATTTGCAATAATTGTAGTGTGTCTATTTATTCTGTTTATTCCCCGCCAAGATACTGTATTAAATGTGCTCAATATGAAAACTTTTTTAAAAGCATTGGCAGTAAATTCCTAGTCGGTGGAGACTACAACGCCAAACACACATGGTGGGGGTCACGTTTAACTAACCCAAAGAACTTTTCAAATGTATAACCAAAAACAATTATAGTTCATTATCGACAGGAGCACCCACTTACTGGCCGGCTGATACTAACACAATGCCTGATCTTTTAGATTTCTTTGTATATAAAGGGATTCCTCCCAACTCGCTTGATATTGTATCTAGTGATGATTTAAGTTCTGACCACAGTCCAATTATTGTAAGCTTTTCAACTGTTTGTAAAAAACGAATGAAAAATACTAAGATTATTTCTCCAAACACTGACCTCAACTGTTTTCAACAGTGTAGCAGAACTTGATTTACATTTATCGTTGAAAACCGGATACGAAATTGAGATGGCAATTGAAAATTTTTCAAAACTAATTCACGAAGCTTCGTTTGTATCAACTCCACCAGCTTACAGTCATACATCTAATTTTCAGTTATCTTTTGAAATAAGGCAACTTATCGCTATGAAAAGAAGGCTACGTAAAATCTGGAAAAGAACGAGATTACCTTCAGATAAAACAAGTTTTAATCGTGCGGCTAATGTTTTAAAAAAAAGATTAAAAGATTTGAAAAACGAGTCTCTTGGTAATTATTTACATAAATTAAGTCCGAATCATACAAATGAGTATAATCTTTGGAAAGCCATAAAATATCTGAAACGTGCTAAAAAATGAAATGCTCCAATAAAGAACTCAAACGGTATTTGGTGTAGATCCGACGTTAATAAAGCGACTGCTTTTAAGTCTCAACTTGAAAATACATTTACCCCATTTTCCTTGTACAGCAGAGGAAAATGCGGAAGTCAATAATTTCTTAGATGTTGCATGTCAAATGAGTAAACCAATCAAGTCTTTCAGATATCGGAACACCGAAGACGAAATAAGCAAACTTAATTCAAAAAAATCTCCAGGTTATGACAATATAGACGCCAAAACTCTTAAAAATTTACCTAAAAAGGGTACAATTTTTCTCACGGTTGTGTTAAATGCTGTTTTGCGACTCTCATATTTTCCTACGCAATGGAAACACGCTAAAATTATAATGAAACCAAAGCCTAACAAGCCTGAATACTCCATTGAATCTTACAGACCTATCAGTTTGCTACCAGTTTTATCGAAATTATTCGAAAGACTTTCAAAAAAGGTTAAGCCTATATTGGAATCTCTACAAATTATACCTGATCATCAATTTGGCTTTCGGAACAAACATGGCACTCCCGAGCAGTGCTATAGAGTTGTAAAAACAATAAGGGACTCTCTTGAAAACAAACACTACTGTTCATCAGTATTTCTTGATGTAAAACAAGCATTTGATAGAGTATGGCATAATGGCCTTCTGTATAAATTAAAACATTTGCTGCCAGCTCCATTTTACCTCCTGATCAAGTACTATCTTAGTGATCGTAGTTTTTATGTCAACATCAACGACGAAGTTTCAGAAATTGGACTTATTAAGGCTGGTGTGCTACAAGGAAGCGTATTGGGTCCAACTCTGTACACATTATATACTTCTGATATGCCGACAAACAACGATGTAATGGTTGCAACATATGCTGATGACACCGCTATACTAGCAGCCAACGAATCCGCAACCATAGCATCAAATATTATACGCAGCTTGACTTAGTTAGTAGTTGGCTAAAAAGGTGGAATATTAAATTGAATGCAGAAAAATCCACTCACGTCACATTTACACTTCAAATTGGTGACTGCCCTGTTGTCAACTTAAATGGTGACGTAATACCCAAGTTAAATGAAGTCAAATATTTAGGTCTTAATTTCGATCGACTCTTAACTTGGAAAACACATATAAAAATGAAAAGAAAACAACTGAAAATTAAAACAAACAAAATGTACTGGCTTCTTGGTCCAAGATCGGAATTAAACTTAAGCAACAAATTACTTTTATATAAGACTGTATTAAAACCTATATGGACTTACGGTATTCAATTATGGGGAACCGCTTCCTACTCCAACATTGACATAATTCAAAAATGATAATAGATGCGCCTTGGTACATAAGAAAAACTTCAATTCAACATGACCTCAATATTCCAAGTATAAGGGAAGAAATCAAAAATATCAGCACAAATTATTTAAAAAGACTAAGCGACCATCAAAATACTCTTGCAATATTGCTTTTAGACGACAGTGATAAAGTTAGACGATTAAAACAAATGCACATATTAGACCTCCCCTTTAAATCCTAAGCTGTATTAGCTCTGTGAATGTAAAGATTATATAATTCTTTAAAAATTTTATATTTAAAATTGTTAAGTTCAATGGAATTTAACGCCACTGTTATTTATTGTTAATGTATTGATTAAATTTGCTTATTATTATATGGTAAATAGATTGCAAATGAAAACATAATAGCGGAACTCACTCTTCGAAGCACATTTGCAATTAATGCAAGTATGCACTATTTTTTTGCCACAAAGCCTGAGTGCATATTTCTAAGTATGTTGGAAGTCTTTGATAACAGCTGATTTTGTAGGCGACAAATACTTCAATGCCGCCATAACCTTGGCCGCAGTCAATATTTCAAAGCTAACGCAGTTGTTTAATCTTCAGCAGTAAAAAGAACATATACAATCATAACATTCGAGAACATATTTGTTTTGAAAATCAGTAGTAATAAAGAAATAACCACAACCATGTATAAATGTATGTACGTATGTATATTTTTATGTATTTACATATGTCCGAAAAATAATTTACGCGTCGGCCTCCGCCGCCATTAAACTTTGTAAGCACAGGTTTTAAGTTATTTGTTTTCAATCACTTAGTCTGCTGTTTCTGTTGTGCAAATTTTTGTAAGACAATTTTGCAAATTTGCAAATGGCATTTTTGTGTATTTTGTTGTTGTGGTCTTGCAAATGTTTCTGATGATTTTTAACGATTTAAAATTTTTAATGTTTTAACAAGAAAGCCCAACGTCCCTAAGTATTAATAAAGTTATATTATCATTATAATAATAATAATATTTGTATGATTCTCTGTTTTATATTTTAGCTATGTTTCGCGAGTCGATGAGAATGCTCCTCAAGGTACTGCTCTAACATTTATAGATCCGTACGTGCCACGCGTCTATGATGATGACACAGGAAAAAATGGGGTTTTTTCATTGACATTACTTAATAGCAATGGAACATTTGAGATCTCACCCAATGTAGCCGAACGCAGTGCATCGTTTCTTATTCGAGTTCGTGATAACATTCTTTTAGACTATGAAGAACGTCACACGGTTGAATTTCAAGTTATAGCCCAGGAATTGGGACCAGGAACTAATCTTTCCGCAATTGCAAATATTACGGTCTATATCAATGATGTCAATGATAATCATCCGGTTTTTACTCAGCCTGTGTACACGGTTGAGCTACCCGAAAACATGACCATCGGCACTAAAGTCGTTCAGGTTCATGCTGATGATGTTGATACGGGAATAGGTGGCCTTGTTCGTTATACGGCAATACTGGGTTATTTAAATACCTCAATGAACTTAGATGCCGAAACCGGCCAAATAACAATTTCAACAAACAATCATGGTTTCGATAGTGAAGTTATGCCGGAGTACCATTTATATGTAGAAGCGCGCGACAATGATGGCGTCGGAAACAGAGTTCAAGTGCCTTTAGTAATTAAATTAATTGATGTTAATGATGAAACGCCAATATTTGAAAGGGATGTTTACGAATTTATTTTAGCATCCGATTTAAAAAAATTCACTACAACAGCCATTATACATGCAGTAGACAAGGATGCAACTTCGCCCAATAATGAAGTGCGTTATGAGATCATTAATGGCAATTATGACAACAATTTTGTTTTAGATAAAGTAACGGGTGAACTAACTGTTCGGGATAAGGTACATTTTCGATCTAAAAAAGAAATCACCGTAAGACACAGAAGACATACAGCGACGATATCATTGCCTTTAGTCGAAAACGAAAATATTTTCATACTTTTAGCTCGAGCCTATGATTTAGGAGTACCAGTTCAATCGAGCACAACTACTTTACGCATTTATCCGCCAGAAAGTCGCACCAGATCAGTTACATTCGTAGTGCCCGGTTTGAATCCAGACAAAGTAAAAACCGAAGAGACACTGTCAACAATCACTGGCGGAAAAGTAATCATACATGAAATGCGTGCATTAAAACCTGACGAACCTGGCGCACAAAATATTCCACCTTCTGACAATCCTGATATTAAGGACAGAAGCGTAGTCACTGCCACCGTGCTCTATGACAGTTCGTCCGTTGTTGACATTTCCCAAATTCAACAACGTCTATCCCAGCATAATAGTTCCTTTGCTATTATGACTGGTCGTGAGGCGAACACGAAAGAAACCGATGTAAGTCACAATATTTTATTATCTGTCACAATATTTTAAAGACGAAATTTTTTTCAAAAAGGATCTTACCCCATTGCAGACCCTGTACAAAGCTGAAAATAAACTGCTTTTTTGGTTATTAATACTTTTTGCTACATTAGTAGCTCTAACCATACTTATTTTACTGCTGTGTTGTATTTGTTCCTGGTGTCCACTATATGGTGCTGCAAGGTAAGTCAAAAGCAGCTTTTGCGTAGATTAAGAGTAACTTCAATATTAAACAAGTAAGAGCGCTATATTCGGCTAAGCCAAATCTTATATACCCTTCACCATTTGTGGCCCATTTGGGCAAATTTTTTTCAAATATATATATTAATATTTTTGTGTAAAAAAAAAGGAAAAATAAAGAGACAGTCGTCTTTTTTTTTTTTTTTTACTTATATCTTAGCCGATTATGGATGGCTCTGGCCAGTTTTCAATACCAATTTTCTCGAAAGTATTTCCAATAGTTTGATACCACACACAACCCTGGGCGACTTATGGGAGCTAAGAAAACTTGATTCCAACCAACACACCGAAAGACGGATAGACGAACATGGCTAAATCGACTTCCCAATCTATAAGGATCCAGAATATATATACCTTATATGATCGCAACTGAGTATTGTAGAATTTACAAACAAATTACGGAATACGGCTTTAATTAAGGTCGTATAACGGTTATTTCTGCCAATGATTTAAATTAGAATATAAAAGCATCGACTTTAGGAATACTCATTAAATGAGATATGAGCGTAGAAGTGGGCGTGTCACACAAATTGTTTATTGGTTAAGTTATATTGGGCATAAAATATCCGTATCATTCGGTTTTATGAGGTTTTCAATTAAAAATGCTCCACAGAAAATGATGTGCAGGTCCAATTTAATAGACGAATTTCCTAAATTTTAAGAAAATAAATTTTTTCTACCCAAAAAATATACTCATCGCATTTTTTAATGCTAAATTGACACTATCTACGTTTGCACAACAATGTATAACTTTTTTTATTAAATCAATTCTGATCGTTTTCAATATATCAAAACATTTGTGATGTTTAAAAAAGATATTTTCCCAGTTACTTTGTTTAATTTCTATCGTGTTTTGATGAACAAGCAAACGAACAGATTCATATAAGGGTTAAAAAAGCATAAACTTTGTGGCTGCCAGTCCGAGGCAATATGAATACTAGATCCACCCTTTTACCGTGAGATATCTCAGCAGGTCATTCAACCTGATCTCCCAGGAATATGTACCTCCTCACAGATAGGGCGGGGCATTCGCAGAGAAAATGGAGAACTGACTCATCCTTTGTTTCATCCTCACAGCTGTGACAGTGTTCGTTATAGGGGACGACGAGTCGTAGTTCGTAGTGCTCCTGTAATCCCAATGCAGGCAGATCTCTGAATCCTGTATAGTTAGTCCACTATGTACTTCTTGTCCACGGCAGTCAACCATACTAGAGATCAATAGGTGATAATAAAACGTATTATAGCCATATACATCCTTTTAACTATCTTCGAACTTAGTCCCCATTTCGCTCCAAATATTTTTCAACAGGTATAGTAAGCTACCGTAACCCTGTGTTGGATGTTCAGTCTCCATGACATCTTAGAGTCCAGCATAATACCTAGATATTTCGCATAGTCCGTGAGGGGAATCTCATGGTCTCCCATTCACGGGAGTCTAAAGCTCGGAGTTCTGGTCCTTGTTGTGAACAATATCAGTTCAGTTTTGCTTGGATTTACTCCTAGACCGCTGTCTACAGCCCAGGTGCTAAGTAAACCCAGAGCAACAGATATGATATTGCTGATCACATCCGGGAACATTTCTTACCATTATCGCAACATCGTCCGCGTTAGCCACAACCTTTATTCCCCTATCATCCAGTTCAAGAAGAATCCTGTTAACAACAATAAGCCGGAGCCGTTGGGAGATCACACCACCCTGAGTTGTGCCTCTCTCAATTTGCCTTGACACAGTGCTGCTACTGAGACTTGCCATGACTATCCCTCCATGAACTCCTCTTCGCGACCTATATGGCCCTCTTATAGGTTCTCAGCTTATCATGGTACGGCTGCCATGATTTGCTTCTGTAACAGTCATTAAAGGTTCTTCGCGTTTCCTTACGTAGCCTAGAAAGTTCCGAGTCCCACCAGGGACTTTTCTTTCTAGTTCTTGTAGGCAAGATACTTCGAAGGCCTTGACCATTGCCTTGCTCAAGGTCCTCTCCGTACATTCGAGACCAGCCACCGTATTCTCGGTGACAGGCATTCTACTTAACTCCCGTTTCAGCATCCCATTGAACCAGACCCATCAGTCCTTCTTGGGTTCCTGAAATGTGTCCCTACAGCCCCGTCACCTAGCCTAATATCAAAGAAAATCGAGTTATGATCAGAAAGGGACCTTTTGCTGGACACGTTCCACCTATCGACCGACATCCTTGACCCATCATTTACGAGTGTAATATCCAAAACCTTCTTTCATCTATAATACCTACCCCAACTCAGAAACATAAATGTGGGTTTGGTGCCAGAATTACATATACTTAATCTGTAAGTATTAATAAAATTGAGGATGTACTCACCCCGTTCATTAACCTCGCTGCTGCCCCTGATCGAATGCCGGACATTCGCATTACAGCCCAGGATGATTTCTTCGGAAGTCCCGACCAAAGCCAGGAAATTGCTCACTTCGTCTGGTGGCGCTGGCTTGGCGTGTGCCATATAGCTCGATGAAATAAGGAAGCTGGGCTAAACTGTGTACGAAAAAAGATATTAATATTCTTTCTTGCTACAAGACACGCCTTAGGCTTATCTTCATCCTTCACATAAAGAATATTGTATGTTGAAGACGGAAATTCTCACCTCCGAGTTCACTACCAAGGGTTCCTGGATCAGTCCATTGTCGAGGTCATCTTTGGCTAGGAGCACCCGTAGGTTATCTGTAGCAGCCTGAACATCATTTTGATGGGGGTTCTTTTTGGGGGCAGAGAGCTTAATGTTCGTAAGCAGAGAGTTGGCAAACTCAACTTCGTCTGCTTCACCACTCCCTGACCCCGAGGGCCAAAACACCTTTACCTTTACGTCACGTACCCCAAAGAACAGTTTAAAACCCGCCTTCTCAAGATCAGCTGATCCTCATTCGGTGAAGGCGAGTGTTAAGCATGTGTGACTGTTACTATGTTCCATACGGATTATGACCAGTCAGCCATTGAAATACTGGGATTCTGCAGCTTTAGACACATCAGCATTTTATTCGGTTCAGTAACCATTTTCCGTAACCAGCTCCTGGCGCGGGGCCTCATCGGGATTAGCTCAAGGCTTAAGCCCTCCCATGCGCTGATAATCTTAGCAATACATTTCTTGAGAAAGTCCCTCGAGAACTCGTCCAGATATTTGATTATCCTGTAGCCCCAGTGTATCTCTCTGGAGTCAAAGCGAGGTGCCGGAATATTCCTGTTAGTGAGCACGTAATCCATAACGAGCCCAGCTAACTTGGTTTCGATGGCACCCCATTCTGTTACTACAGAACAAATGGTACCTTCTTTGTTGTTTGCCAGTGCCATGATGATGTTATATCTCACTACTTTATAAAGGGCCCTCTGACAGACGTTGCATTCGATGCAGCAGGTATCGAAATGGTCTTTTCATCGACCTTCCTGCTTTTTGGCGATTTACCTTCCTCTGTCTGAGAACGGTTTCTTCGTATTCGTCTCAGCTGCCGCTTTTGATATGCGTTTACGTGGGGTACCCTTTGCGGCGCTCTTGGCAATCTTGTCAATAATAAAAACCGCCTTGGCATATCTGGACTTAAGGATGTCTCTCTGACTTTTCCTTTTCTTCCGTTTATTCTTCGATTGATTGCCAGCTTTTGTGTCCAATTGAAGGGTCTTCTTTTCATGTGTCTTTGAGGGCAGTAGAGTGCTCTGTCTTTCGTCCACACTGCCAGATAGGTCGACCAACGTCTCCTGATTGGAGGCAAGAAGATCGTCCTCAGATGGGGTAAGACTCCCATCTTTCTTCTCCAAATTCATCATATTGTTTATATTATTGTCTCTTTACTTTTGTTCATTCATTTTTATTCCCACGAGTAGGCACGTAAGGGAATGGACCATTGGCGTACACGGACTCGACAAGAAGAGCTACAACCGGCTCATAACCTGGCACCGGAGTGGAGCTGTTAACGACTAGTCTTCTTAAACCACTAACTAGCCATTTAGGTTCTCGGCACTGCTACCAACCACCTTAACGTTACAAGTGAAGGGTTGGATTATGATTGGATAGCCTTGTGTCATGTAGGTTGTGGGCATTTAAGATCTGTCCTCGTTTAGAGCAGAAATTATACCTTCTCTATCAGAAGCCAGCTTCTAAAGTCTGTTCTTAATCCTACACTCAGCCACCACATCGCGGCAAGATCGTCATCCAGGTGATGGAAGTAGAGTCTTAAGAAAATGAAAAACCGCGCTATTTGTTTATCAAATATTTTTTGCTTAAAAATACTATTTATAATTTTCTTTAATAACTATATGCTATCAATTAGATCTGCCACATAATATCTAATTTATAACAAAAAAATTTACTTGCCAATTTTTTATTCAATTTTATTACAAATAATATTTCACATTAATTTGTATACATTTAGTTTAGTTCATTCTGTGTGCGTTATTGAAAAATAATAATGAATGTTTACTAACATGTATACTTTAAGCTTTGTGAGCGCAAAATAAATAAAGTTTCGGTATGAGGAACTTAACCTTTAGCATTATTAACACATAGAAATCAATCCATATCATATACATATCTATCATTACTACATGTCAATTTTAAACAATAATCCCATTATCATATATAAATCGACTCCATTTATTCAAATCACCCATCCTTTAATGTCTTCACACTATTCTAATTATTCCTTTTTCTTTTGTAGCAAAAGAATAGTTAATATCAATAGAACTGAAGACGATGTTCATCTAGTACATAGGGAAATGGCAAATGGAAAACAAACAAAATCTGTTCAGGTAGATTCTAAAAACAAAAAAATACAAAATTAAAAAAATGTTTGCAAATTTGCAAAGTATTTTATTTTATGCAATTAAATATATACATACATATAAAAGTCAAATATTACACACATTAGGCCTTTTAAATATGTAGAAGAAAAAAAGGAATTAACGAAAAATATCGTAAATGCTTACATGGATTTCTTCACTTTCTTTTGTATTTTTGACTCGCTTAATTGAGAAAAAAATTTAACTGCACAATTTTTCTTAAGTTTTTCATTTTTATTTCCTTATTTTAGAACTGCGAAAGATAGTGGTGGTTTTGCCTTAGTAGTTATTTTTATCCTAACTATATTTTGGTTTTTTGCTTTGAAATTATTATATATTACGAACTATCATAATTGATATTAAATCTCAAAAAGGTGCTGCAAATACAATATTAATCAAATTATTAGCACTCACTTTCTCACTTTTGCTACAATACTAGATTAACCATTCTTCAGTTTCACTTATTTTATAGTTATATATTGCTATTGCGTTATGAGATAAATATTTATATATATGTATATAAGTTCATAAATATTCATGTATATTGTATTTAGCCTACTATCGCTACTATTATTGGTTAACATGGTAATACAAAATACTAAAACTCTTTCGAATGGTTTTGCAATTCTACTTACAAACATACATATATACCTACAAACACATATATATACATACTTAGTCTTATAAAATTATACCCGTTGTAGAAATAAAACTAATTATGATTTTTTTTTATCAAATTTATATGTGAGAATATTATGTCCAATATTATAAATTAAAAAATGAAAACAGTTTTGTGCCTTAAATCCCTTCCATTATAGGTTTTATTTAGGGGTGTTGCGAATGTTTACATTCGCATTTGAAGCGAATACTTTATAAGATCTTCAAATTATCCATTACTGTGGTAGAAAGAAAATTACCTAAAATCCAAAAATTGATAACAACAGTACGCGAATTCCTCGCCACTCCTCCTGGTAGTGTTCCTAGTAAACAATTATTAAGCGCAGCTGGGCCCTATTCCACAAAAAACTTATCAACTTTTCACTTTGAACTTATCTGTTCCATAATATTCTTTGCAAATCTCACTTTGCACTAAGCAAATTTTTGCAAAGTCATTGCGCTCTCCTGAAAAGTCTTAGGCTCTTTCGCAAAATGAGTGTGCAAAGTGTTTGACAAAGCATTTCATCATCTTTGCATTTCTGTCTTGTCTCTTTTCACTTTGCATTGCTAAATAAAACTTGTTTAAATGACCCGCAAAATAAAAATAGAAAAAAAACTGGCAATGTTACATGTGATTAAAGAAAAAAAGATATTTTATTTGCTAGTTTTCAAAACAATGAAGTAAGTATTTTTTTATAAAATTATTGTAAATATTTCAAACATGTTAAAGTTTACATTTTATTTGGGAGGAATTTTTGAAAATGAACTCCATTGTACTGGCAACCATGTTCGAAGCAATGCAAGTGCAGTAGCAGTTGATTGTCGGCCGACAAAGTATGACTGCGCTGTGTATTGTGCTCTAATTTTATTTAAAATGAAATCAACTTGGATTTGATTTACATAAAAGCACTTATTAAAATTAAAGCTATTTAGTCCCGAAAAATTAATTCGGTCTCTGTAACTTCTTGTTATAACCGCGTCTTCACTATCGTCGAACAAAAACTCACGTCTTAACATTTTGAAATTTACAGTTTTTGTGGAACGAAACAGCATAATTATTTGCAAAGTTTTTGCAAATTACACTTTTCAATATTAAATTTGCACTTTGCACAACAGAACGTACGTGGAACAAAAATTGCAAAGAGAACATACAAATTGCAAATTACACTTATCAATTTTAACATATCACTTATCAAATTTTATACTTCTGAGGAACATAAACTTTCGCAAAGTGACGAAAAATTTGTTAAGTGCAAAGAGAAAAGTTAATAAGTTGTTTTGTGGAATAGGGCCCTGGTTTGAGTTTTGATCCTAAATATACTACTTTTAAGTATCAAAACTTATGTTTATAAAATATAACCCGGTCCAATTGAACTTTAAATATTAGGAGTTCAAATTATTACTGCTACTGTTTTTTCAAGTATATGTACATATCTAAATTTTAACCTCTAATATTATAAACAATTTTTAAGTTTATTGAACAAATTTTGTATTAATATTTCGGTCATACACCTTCAAGAAACTTAAAAATTGTTTATAAGTAAATATGGGGGTAATAATTTAACTCTTAAAACTTCTGAATTAAATTTTTGTTTTCAAAGTAATTTTGATTGTTTTATCCTATTTTAAAATTATTTTTTAGTTTTTAGAAGTAAATTTTTTAGAAATTTATTATAATCGTATTATAAAATTAAATTTAAGAAAATTAATTTTAGTTTTATTCTGGCTCAACTTCATTTTTTAAATTTTCAAAGAAATTTAATTTTTTATTTGTGACACTAGCCGAGTGGAATGCATTTTCGAAACCAGCTACGGTTTTCATCATCAGCACTCTTTGATCGGTGGTTAGTGTTGTATGTAAATATCATCTATTTAACTCACAGTTTATTAGGAAATAGGGTATGGTGACTGTCTGTCGCCTATACATATTTATATTTCCTACCACTTAATGAGTGAGAACGAAATTTACTTCAACAACTATTTTTTACTTTTCATTTTATATTATTATTCTTTAATATCACTAGTTTTATCCTGCTCTAGCCATCAGTCTGACCGCATGAAAGCAGTTGATTGTTTTCAACAATCTTTTTTGTTTCAATCATTATTCTTTGCTTGGTTAGTGTTCAACTGAACGTCGGTCAGTCATGTTATGATTGTTACGCACCGTGCCATGTGTCTTTTAATTCGAATTTTAAGAAATGTTTTTTTTTTTATTAAATTACTATAAGTTTCTTTGAAAAGTTAAAAATGAACTTGAGCCAGAATAAAACTAAAATTAATTGTCTTAAAAACAAATAAGTTCGTAATAAAAAAACATTTATTAAAATTCTAAATAAAATTGAATTTTAATAAAAATACATTTGTATGTTCTGTAAATAAAACTAAAAATAGTATAAATATTTTTTTTGCATTTATTTATTTACGATCTCTGAGTTAAACCGTCTTTCTATATTTAATAATTTTATTAAATACAAATTTTATTATTATAATAAATATATACGA
>NDXZ01020792.1:2495-15837 GCA_003055125.1 Paykullia maculata
TAATAATATAATATGTTCGTTGTGTAAATAATTTTAAAAGTGTGTGATAGATATTGCCTAGTTAAGTTTTGCGTCTTTGTAATTTATTTTTTTATTAACCTGATTCGATTTTATTTATGTTTAAGTTATTATTAAAAACATCACACTTACACAAACTAACATTAAAAATAGAAAAGAAAACTTTTATCAAGAGACAATACAAAAAAACTTTGTTACTTTTTGTTTATCATCCTTTAGGTGCTTTAATAGACACATGTTTAAAAAACTATGTATAATTAAGTTAGCACAGACAATAAACACACATACAAAAATGTGTTCATAGACTTCCCGATACACTCTAAAAAAGCGTGTTAAATCACTTCCAAAAAGGTTTTTATGTCAAATTAAAGAAAATAATTTAATTTAGACACATTTGAACTGTTTAGTAAACTCAATTATAAATTTTTTTTTTGCAAAACAGCTTACAAAATATTGTGTGTTGTATGGTAAACATGTATATAGAAACATTACTTTTAAAACCTACACTAACACGTTTTTTTAGGTTTGGGCAAAAACAGAACTCAACTCAAAATTATTATCGTCTTTGAACTAGGGTTCGGCAAAAAATATCGCTATATCAATACATCTATACTTTTTATATATCAATCAATATATTTCGTCGATATTTTTTCTTGCAATTTTTTCTTGCAATTTTTTTCCATATTTTTTTCTCCGGTTTTGTATTTCATCAATAGACTGTTAAAATGCTTATATTGACAACACCGACTAGAAAGTTATGGTCATATACAAGGTATGTGCAAGTCTTTAGCAATAAGATATTATCTTCCTATAAATGTCAAACTCCTTGTGTATACGCGTTAAAGATGCTCTTATTACAAAATTTCAAGAAAGAATGGGACCTTTAGAAGAAAATACTTTTTTGTCTGCAACAACAGTATTAAATCCCCGTTTTAAAATTCATTTTACTTTGCGACTTTCAGTTTTAAATGCAATGCAATAACTCAAAGGTCAACTGTCTCCAGTTCATAGCACAATCTAAACGGCCCAAACGCCTGAAAACTTTGTCACTTCCTCAATTTGGTCTGGCCATAAAAATTGGATATCCCTGTGGTCAAAAACTGCGTTCGAGGTCCCGAACTCTGGATCTATGCCCAATGAGCTAAAACAATACCAAGATCAACCACTGCTTGAGAGAAAAGCTGATCCGTTAAACATCAATAAAAAATTACTTTTTAAAGTTAGTTTTTTCTGTATTTTATGAGTTTACGAAAAACATCGATAAATCGATATTTTCAAATCAATATATATCGACCGGCAACGATATTGAAATAAATATCAATATAAAAAATATCGATATTTTTTTGCATTTGCTCATCCCTACTTTGAACCATAGACAATGCACATGCAATGCTCATAAGTCAGTCCCTCTGTTTATTTAACCTTTCACCGTTTAATCAATATACGGGTCGCAGTTACATACTTACTTACATTAATTACTTACTTACATTAATTTTTGGCTCTGATAACGAATCGTATTTATTTTGATTGTATTTGGCTTGTAGTTTCGCTAGACCCAATAAAACTTTCCTCCCAAAATTAAGCATAGTTTACTTAAAAGACTCAATCTGGAAATTTATGCTTAAAACATTATCCAAGAGCAAGTTTCAGAAAAAAAATTTGCACTTAAGTTTGTGATGATCGCTCTACAATTGGCTCTTGCTCCAATATAAGGCTAAAACCGGAACCACTCAAGGATTTATTCAATTTTCAAAAGTTACATTGTGTGTAATATTCTTATCGGTTTTTTGTTGAAAATTAAGTTTGTCCACAAACAATAAATAAATAAAAAAACAGTCATTATTTTTGTGGTCACATTTTATTTTATTTAGTTATAACTTGTATGATAAAGTTTATTCTTTTATTTTTTTTTTATTTGTTTAATTACTTTGTTTTTGCATTTTCAATTCAAACATATCAAAATAAATTTACTTGAAAAATTGTGTTACTTTCTTGTTAATTAGATGGATAGAATGTGTAACAGACGTAATAGCAGCACTTTTGACGTTTCAGAGAACGAACAACATTTTATATTAAATTATACTCATTTAAAGATACATATTTTTACTTTTAGAAAAAGTTATATGAGTTCTGTACAATAAAATCACTTTTAGTTTTCCCAGTGGAATTTTAATTTTATTGAATAAAAAAAAAAAATAATAATAAAAATATTAATTATAACAAATATGTATATTAAGAATACCACTTTTTAAATACTCTCCGCTAATAACAGAGCAAATACATATTTTCCAAATGTGTACACATAAGAATCATTTAGGTCAGTGTTGTTATGTGTAGGCTTCTTGCACATAACACAGACGCAGATAAAAAATTAATTGTTGTGTGAAAAAATCGATATAAAATTTCAATAAAACTTTATTAAATTAATATTCTTACACAAAATTCGTTTAAAAAATCTTTAATAAATTACAAAAATTGTTTATGACTAGCAGGGTAAGTTTTTTTGCTTATATCGCAGCTGTTTATATTTACTAAGGTCTGAATGTTTTATTAAACTAGATAGAGTAAGACTCTTTGATTTAACGACCAATTATATACATATTTAAAAATGATCTTAAATATATTATGACGTAACGACATACATAAACATATCAGTATTAAGTTAAATATATTATACCGTGACAATAATTAACTAAAAGCAATAAAAGAAAAAAAGTAATAATTGCCTAAAGCAATATTTTAAGATTAAAAAAAACCTATGTTAAGTGTATACAAATTCTCTGTTTAAAGTTATATGTGTTCTGAGGGCGATAATATTTTGATATGTCGTAGTGTCATAACTATGAAATAAATGGATAGATAGAAATGACCCGCAGCTTAATTTACAATATTGTACACCGCCACCATATGTAACCCCTATGGTCAAAATCCTTTCCAAAACTTATAGATTTATAGCACCAGGATTAATATTAAAAAATTATTACTATCATTTTGCATTTATGTTTATTTATATGGCCTAGAACTGGTTTTGAAATTTTAAACTTTTATATTTGTTTATCATTACGTCATAACATACTTCTTTAACTTCTTAGTTAATAATGCGCTATATTATTGAATATTAATCTTTATATGTTTTTTTATACCCAGTAAAAAATAAGTGTGATAAGGTGAGTTCAATGATTTTATCGTTCCATTTGTATCACAACAAATTATTCGCTTAAAAACACTAAAAAATATATTTTCTTATGGCTCATATAAATCTTAGATGATCCAGCAATGTCTGTTTGTCTGTCCGTCTTTATATCTTTGACAGCACAATTAATCACAAACGAAAGGTGTAGACTCTCGAGAAATGAAATTTGACTTAAATAACAATTATTCATTAAGTGTTAACTATTAAAATTGTAAAAAAACGGTTGAACAATAAAAGTCACAATAAAAAAATTCTCCTCCGATGTCCGTTTGGTATCGAAAGAACACGCTATATAAGACATAGTAAGATAAATTGAAGTTATCGGTAAAGATAAGTGGGAAAAGCCTTTTTTACGCCTACTTTGTAAACCTGTTTCTAAGTTTATATTTTCACTACAGTGTAAAGGGATTTCTATTAATGTGGGACTTTAGGGATCTTTTTTAATTCGATTTAACGAGAATAAATCTGATACCTATGTCTACTTATAATTTTTTTAAAAATTTAATTTTTTAATTCTTTTTACGCAGTACATAAAGACTTGACAATATTTGTAGAGGGTAAATATAATTCGACACAGCCGATTAAAACGCTCCTTTTTTTTCTCTAAGTTTTTACGTCAGTAAAGTTAATAGTAAAGTTACAATGAAACAATTTTTATTATCTTTTCGGTGGTTTTGATTATGTTATTCTCTATTTTAAAATTTCATAAGTACGTATTAAACCAACGTGCTTAAGTTGAATAAACATTTTAATAAAGTTAGGTTGTTTATTACAATAAAAAACCACATGTAAAAATATTGTCTGTCTCAACGATATTTTTTTTATGAACAACACATTAATGTTAGGAGGCGATCGTTTGATGTCGATGTAATTTTTTTTACTGATTGTTGACTTTTTCTTTCATCTACTTAATGCTTCAACAATTAATAGAACGTGTTTATATGGATGAATGTATGCTAAAACATTTAAAGAATTTTATTTAATTTTACCTATTTATATAATTTGTTTATTTTTTTCTGTTTCATTATTTATTATATTTATTTATAATATAAATTTTCTTTTAATAAACAAACTTCAACAGATTTTGAGAAGCTAAAATCAAAGACATTAATCATGTTAAAATATTTTATCTATTAGAATTTTTAATAAATGCTTTTTATAACGAACTTATTTTGTTTTAAGACAATTAATTTTAGTTTTATTCTGGCTCAAGTTCATTTTTAAATTTTTTTTAAAGAAATTTATTTTTTTATTTGTGATAATAAATGAATAATAATTTGAAAAGTAAATTTCGCCGACACTAGCCGAGTGGAATGCACGGAAACCAGCTACGGTTTTCATCATCAGCACTCTTTGATCGGTGGTTAGTGATATATAGATGATATTTACAACCAACACTAACCACCGATCAAAGAGTGCTGATAATGAAAACCGTAGCTGGTTTCGAAAATGCATTCCACTCGGCTTGTGCCGGCAAAATTTACTTTTCAAATTATTATTCATTTATTATTACAAATAAAAAATTAAATTTTGTTAAAAAAAATTAAAAATGACCTTGAGTCAGAATAAAACTAAAATTAATTATTTTATCTATTTTCTAATCGACAATGTTTAAATTCGTTATTAATAAAAAAAAAAAAGTCTCAACGAATTTGATTTTAGAATTTATTTAATAAATTTATTGAAAAAAATGAAATCACTCAAAAGGTTGTTAGTAATTTGTATGTTATAAATTTATTTATTTCTTTTCAATTTAACTTAATTTAATTTTTTAAACTCTTAATTAGGAAGTCGAAAATTTTGGTTTGTTTAACACAGCATTTCGAATGAAGATTAATGTGAATTTTAAATGCGTAGTTTTAGGCAGTTCAGCTTCAAGTTTATATGTTCCCATTTTGTAGACCTAAGGAAGTTAAACTTCTTTTAAAGACTCAAGTAGATAAATAATTAAACGTACTTTTTGAAAATATTTTAATAAAAGCGCAAAATATTTATTAATGAGAGTTTGTAAAAAAAATATTAAAAAAAAAACGGTGTCTCGAGATTAAAAACCCTAAATTTTTGATAATAAACTTTAAGTCTGCGCAAATTTTGAAAATTTTTACTTTTTGTGGACATGGAATCTCAAAATCAGTATTGGCGTGGCACTGTCCTCATTTTTAATATTTAAACTATAACCCCCATATTCATAAACAATTTTTAAGTTTACTGAAGGTTTATTGAACGGTTTTTGTATGAAAATTTCGTTCAATAAACCTTCAATAAACTTAAAAATTGTTTATGAATATGGGGGTAAGTTTATAATATATAAAAGTTAAATTATACAGTTTACAAAGCATTGAGTTATAATCTGTTCTGTGTTTTGGATTTTCCAGTTTATTGCAATGTAAAACTTTACATAAAAAAATAAAAAATTAATGGATTTATTTTTTTTCCAAAAACTTTATATCATAAAGAGAATTTTAGGTTTTGGTTTGTGATAATAAAACAAAACAAACAAGATATTAATATTAATGTAAATTGACTAGATATTTTACTTAAAACTTGAAAAGATATTTTATGTAAATAATTTATTAAAATAACTAAAATAAATGTTAATAGTTATAACAACTTTTTGAATAATCAGTGCATTTAGTAAGCCGTTTGACGACAATAGCCAGATTTAAAGCATTAATTTTAGATAAAAAGAAATTTTTCGAAAAACTATTAGAAAGTTTTTTTTATTTTAGAAAATTTTCTAATTATTCTATATTTCTACATTATCAAAAGTGTTTTTATACCCTTCAGTTTGTCATTCCGTTTGTAATTTCTACAATATCCATTTGCGACCTCATAAAGTGTATATATTCTCAAGGTTTCATAACTCTCATAGGTCACCCAGGGTTGTATGTGGTATCATCTTGAAAATATTTTTGAGAACATCGGTATTAAAAACTGGCGATATCCATTAATAACTGGCTGAGATATAAGCAAAAAAGACGACCACATTTTTTTTGCACAAAAAATATTAATATTTTGCAGTTTTTGGATAAACTATTGCCATGTTTGAAATAATTGGTCCATAATCTGCAAAGATATAGGCGAAAAACCTAAACGGACCAAAATTTCTATCATTAAAAAATCAAGTTTTCAAAGACTTAAACTGCCTTTCGGACATATAGCGCTCTTACTTGTTCTTTATGGGTTTGTGCTGTTGTTTGTAACACCAAATACAAAAAAATTTCACAACCGCTTTAAATTATAGTGATCGGCATAGAATAACTTTTTAGGTTTAATAAGCGAATTCCTTTCTCTTAATCAAAGTAAAGGTTGCATTTTTAAATATGGTTTAATAAGATTTGGTGACCTTTTTGTTTCAAAGGGGTACCCTAAAGATTTTAGTTTTAATCGGTTTCGGATTTAACAATTATCATTTTGGAGTTGATTTTTTTTTATATTTTTTGTCATTAGAAAACCATCACTTATGTTCTTAAAAATATGTAATATGTGCTATTTTTAGAATCCAATCGAGCATTTTGAGTGAAAAGTTTGTATGTGTTTTGTTATTGTAACAAAACTAATACACAAAATTTCCACTCAAAGCACGTGCCAAAATTCTTAAAATAACACATTAATTTATATAGATTTTTTAAACAAAATTTTTGTTTCTATTTTAGTTTTAAAAAAAATATAACAAAATGGTTTTCAATATTTTTAACAAAGAAAATAAACAGAAACAAAAACGCTACGAAATATTTTAAATATATTAAATATTTGGAAACTTCAAACTTTCAATTATTGTTAAAAAACTTTTATTTTCTGATACATAAGTAAGTATGTATGTATGCATTTATCGTCATCATTATGAATTTTTATATTTAACTAGCCAAGCCCGGCGCGCGTTGTTACGCCCCTTAATGAATAAAAATGCATTCTGAAACTGTATAGTCATCACAGCTCAATATGTGTGCAAAGTTTCAAAAAAATCGGTCCAGTGCAATTACCTCAAAATTATAACTTTTTTTTATGGGCGTGGCCCTGCCCACTTTTCTAATCACGAAATTATAAAGTTATGACAGCTTAATATGTGTGCAAAGTTTCAGAAAAATCGATCTAGTGAAAGTAGAAAGGCACTGCCCACTTTTCAAATCACGAAATTGTATAATAATGAGAGTTCAATATGTGTGCAAAGTTTTAGAAAAATCGGTCAAGTGCAAGTAGCTGAAAAATTAATATTTATTTTGTATGGGCGTATATCATTTTTATGTATATGTAGATGAGCGTAGTCCCGCCCACTTTTTAAAAAAAATTACCAACCATAAACACTCCCTGCAATGTGTACAACAACTTGCCAAAGTTTAAGTCCGATCGGCTTTACGGTTTCGGAGTCTATAACTAACACACACAGACAGAGTTTCACTTTTATATATATAGCTAATTAATACTCATCGTTTAATTTTTTTTTGAATTGTAAAAAGTTCCCTGTTCATAATTAATTTCTTAATAAAATTCAACAAAAGACGGTTTTATATTTACGCAAATCCCAGAAAAAAGAAAAATCTTAATTTAGAAGCAGTAAATATAACTAGTGCATACCTATTGCTTCTTTTATTGCCTTTTGAAACTATTCGCTTACAAAATGGTTTCTTCAGAAAGATCATTAATAAGCTCTAAATCAGAGCCTGCGCTTAAAAAATATTTAAAAATTATTTTCTACTTTTGAGTTCGCTTTTATTATTAAAGCAAGGCAGCCAAACAGGGCGACGTTTTTTAATTTAAAAAAACTTAGTACAAAAAGTCGTTTTAAAGAAATAAATTTGGGGGAAAAAAGTCGTTATTAAATAAGTAAGAGCATTATATTCGGCTATGCCGAATCTTATATACCCCTCACTACTTATGTATGTACGTATGTATTTAAAATGTATATAAAGTCTTCGAAAACTTTTTTATGATATACATTTTTGTCCAAATAGGTTTTTTGTCTTTATCTTTGTTGATTCTAGGCCAATTAGTAATTTTTTTTCAAATTTCCCAAAAAGGCTCTCTTAAGCACAAATAAAATAATTTTTGTGTAAAAAAATTGTTTTGAGCAATTAATACATACATATCTGCAAAGTTTTAATTTAATCGAATGTCTTGAAGTTGGTAAAATTACTTTTAAAGATTCCTGTTTCATTGGTTAATAGATGGATAGATAAATATGCACATACAGCTGAAGATGATTAAAGCGTAAAAAAAAGTTTCTTTATAATTTTAATGATAATAATTTTGTATATATTTCTATTTGGAAACATATGTATACATCTATGATACTTTTAATTTACTTATAAGGTCAAAATACCTAACATTAGAATTAATCAATTATGTTTGATTAAAAACAAAAAAGATTTCTAATTTAACCAACGAAATATCTTCTTAAATTACTTTGATTACAATAAACAAGTTCCAGCATATAAGACATTAAAACAATTTACAACAAAAAAAAATATTTTTTTACATATTTAAATACATACAATACAAACACAAATTTAATGTAATAGTTAAAAGAATGAAATTTACTTCCTGCTTAAATGAAATTATATTCCCATTTTGAAATATCTACCTATATGGGTTTGTGTACAGCTTGTTGCATGCTACTTATTTTTATTTATTTAAAGAAAATTTTTGTTTTTTCTTTCATTTTTTTAAGATCAGCTTAATTGTCTGTACGAGTGTATCTTTATGCTCTAATAATAAAACACATACTAACTTTTTCACATAGATACAGAGCATGCATTTGTACAAAATGCTTTAAATTATTGAGTTACATATAATATGTGTGTATATGTGTACATATGTATGTATGTAAATTATGCCGGTGGTAGACAAGCACTTAAAGATGCAACACACTCACATATTTATGTCGCTGAGACAAAACTTATATATTTTTTATTTAAAATAGTACTTCCCAAACTTTATATATTTTTCTTTGTTTGTTTATTGAATTTGAAACATGTTTTTTACTTTTAAGAAAAAACAAATTTAGTCAAATAAGGGCTAATTTGATATCACCGTTCTATCAAACATACGCAATTGGTTTAAGGTAGTACAAAGTGCAAATATGCAAAGTTTTTTTTTTTAAACATAGGTGATATCGTCAAAATTTTGCTCTTTGTACTACCTTAAACCAAGTGCGTATGTTTGATGGAACGGTGATATCAAATTAGCCCTTATTTGACTACCATTGTTATTGTCTAACATAATTTAAAGGCGTACGTTGAGAAACTCAATTGCTTAGAAAAAATTATTTTCTATTGTTTGGCCTTTGTAATTGTACACATCTTCTAATTTTTATGCCATTCTACTCACACAACTTTTGTTTTCCTTTTCACTACAATCTTTGCAGTATAAAATGATTTATTTCGTATGTAATGAAATTCAAGTTGTTGTTACATTTTGTTTTGGCTCTTTGTAGGGAATTGGATTCATGAATTAAAAAATGAATATTTTCTTTTGCTTTTGATTTTTTTTATGGTAATTTGTAGTGTGTATGTCTGTATGTAAATGCAGTTTGTGTAACATTAATCATAGATGGCAGTACATATTTGACTTTTATACCGTTATATAAAAAAAAAAGCTTTACAAAAGTATTTTTATTTGTTTGTATATATTTATATAATTAACCAAATAAAAATGTAGCCCTTTTTTAATTTTTTTGTGGTTAAGTAAAAATATATAAACCAAATTAGAGTGATTTCAAATTCCATAAAAAAAATGTATAACAAACGGATGTGCGGAAATTAATTGATGTGTGGCCACCTGTGTGCATGCACCCTGCCGTCATGCGTATAGTCAAGAAGCTTATTAATTTGTGTGCATGTACATAAGTATGTATATATGTATGTAAGTATCTAAATATTTATAATTCACACATATGTATCTTGAGCATCAAATTTTTCCCCAAGAGATTTTATGTTTTATTTAAGGCAAAATAATTATAATATCGACATAAAATTTATTCTTAATTTAAATAAGTATTAAATGACAATAATTATCTAAACGTTTGTTTAATTTTATATTTTTACCAATTTGTTTTAGGTATATAAATCTCGTTTTATTTATGCTTTGCTTTTATTACAAATAAAATAATACATTAAAAGTTTATTCAACTTTCCATATAATAAATATGGCTCGTTTTAATGTAGTTTACTTTTTAGACATAATTACAGACATAACAGCATAGTTTACACATTATGATCGTTGTTATCACCCTCATCATCATTACCATTATTATAGAAATGTAGTTACAACTGTGTTTTAAATACAAGTAACAATGGAACTGCACAGTACAAAATAAGAAGCAACAATAAAAAGAATTACCAACATTTGTTAGTGTGTCTTTTGGCCCATTAAACAACAAAATTCTCAGCAAGAATAAAAATTTGGATTTAAAAGCGGCACACAATTAAGCACTTGAAAATTAAACAGAAAACAAACTATTAATTTGTGTAAACTAATTTACACTTTTACTTTAGTGGAATATTTAAAGCGTTTTTTTTCTTCTTTAATATTTTTTTAATTATGTTTATATGTAATTATTTTTATTAACTAAAATAACACTTCTTATTAAGCGGTGTGCCCTTTTTACCCACAGTGGTCATATGTGTTAGATAAATTAAAATTTCAAATTTTTATGTTTAATACCTATGTACTATATTTTTATAAGAAAACATTTTCTTTAAAAAATATTTTATTGAGAAGTTTTGGGCAAACAAAGTTTCGGTAAATGAAAATTTTTAGTTTTGATACAGGATGGAGCAATAGGTATCACCCTTTTGGAAAGTGCTGCCATTTTTGCAAATAGCAGTAAACGTCAGTTTGGTTTTGATATTTGAAGGTCGACATGTTTGAATAACAAAGAATCGATCGATATATGTCTTAAGAACGCATAATTATTGGGACAATGCTAGAAGACAATAATTTTTCATGAACGACATGGCTTATTTTTATCTCAGCGGCCTCGTCAGTAAGAATAGTTCGCTGCTCTGGGGGGCGAAAAACCCTCGGATAATTAATGAAGCACAATTACATCCTTTTATAGTCACCGTTTGGTGTGCTGTGACTTTGAGAAAGTTGATTTAACCTTTTTTCAAAGAAGCTAACGGTAAAGCTATTATGGTGAATTATAACCGCATTAATATATTGAAGCGTGCCACCCCGTACGTCACGCGTTTCAATGATTTGACTTGATTACTCAGACTGGCCTGGACTTGGTCCTCTGGTCCGCATTGCTTGTCTAACTTAACTATTTTATTTACATTAAGTTGGATTTTTCGTAAAGACGTTATAAAACATAAAACTTAATAAACAAAATAAGTTGTCTATAAATTTTTATTGCAAATTTGATTTATGTATTATTTAAAATGCCATCTGCATATAGCTTACTTTGAAATGAATTAAAAAATTTGTTAGTGTGTTACTTAACTAAATCTAACGCCTTAAAAAAACCTTTTGTTGTTTAAAGTGACTAATTAAATTTTTTTTATTGTTTTTATTTGAAAATAATATTTAAAGATCATAAATATATGAATGTTATACATACATACATATACTAATTTTAATGCAGATTTATTTTACTACCCACTGTCCACAACTAAATGCAGGTTTCGTATACAATTACAAATAATATTTGCTTTCATTAATGTGTCTGTGTCTCTGTTCACAAAGGTGGAACGTTAACAAAACATTTCGGAATTTTTGCTTTTTATATTCATTCACATTTTAAAAGTTTTATTTTGTATAGAATAGAGAAAGAAAATAAACAGTTTAGAAAAAACAGATTTAAATACACCGATTTGTATACAATTTATGTTTTTTTTTCTAAATGAAGCTACATGTATGTAGAATTAATTTGTTGCTTTTATATTTGTCAGTTTTTTTTTGCTTTTGGTAAAATAGTTTAAATTTTATGTAGTTTTGTTTACACAAAATCTAAATTTGTATTCCTCTATTTAAAGTTGAACGTTTTTATAGCAAATTCTGTTAAAAACAATAATTTAGAAAAGATTTATATATGACATAATAAATTCTAAAGTTCAAATTCTATTTTTAATGTTTAAATGTAAGATCATGATGTCATATAAAAACGTATTCATGCATTAAATAATCGTAGCTTTTGCTTTTAGATGTCTAACAGAATTTAATGGATTAATTGTACTTTTGCCTAAAAATGACAGAAAATTTGATTTTATATTTTAGCGGAACCCAATCTTGGTAGCATATTTGCAAGTAATGCAAATGTGCATTACACTTTTGCAACAGAACGGAGTAACTTTTTCTATTTTTAAAATACTTATATAAATAAAATATAAACATCAATTTGTTGAATTTAAAAGTAAACTATGGTTTTGGAAATTTAATTTACTTTAATTTATGTTTGTTTTTAAAATTCATTCTTTAAATTTTTGCAAATTTATTACCTTTGTTTGTTCGTTCTGTTTTTTGCCCAGTTCTATGCAGTGACTGAGTCAAAAAATTTAAAGGTGGCATTAGCTTAGCTGCAGTCAATATTTGAACACCAACGCTGCACATAGGTCAAAATTCAATATTTACGCGGCCAAAATTATTTGTTCACTTTTATCATTTCTGCGTAATATTATATGTCTTATATGAATATTTATTTTGATTAACACTACATTTTTACTTTTTAAATATTTTTATTTTTTACACATTATTTTTAGTTTTCAACATTTTTTCTTCCTCTTTTTTACAAAAGGGGGAGTGCAGTGGGTAAGAAGTTTTAAGTTTACATTTATAGCTAACCTCTTACAATATCTTATTTAAAAAACATATAAAAACGCATGCAACTGTTCGAATAATAGAACATTAAGACGATATGGGTTAAAAGGATCCCCAATTTTGTCATCTGCACTCTTCCGCAGTCATTTTTTGCGTTCTCCTTTGGTTCAAGGATTGTACTTTTATATAAAGTAAGAATGATGATTGGGTCTCATCGAGAAATACAACAAATTGACCTTTAAATTTGAAAATGACTTTAAAACTTGTCTAAAAAAACACCATGTGTTTGAAACTACCAAATAATTAGAACTATGCATTCTGGCTAATAAACAATAATAAAACTAGTAAGAGCGTTATATTCGGCTAAACCGAATC
>NDXZ01020819.1:2171-12394 GCA_003055125.1 Paykullia maculata
GTCATCAGTTTTTGTCTAACAGCTAGTTCAGAGTTGGTGATACGGCTTAACTATATTTGGCAATAATGCGGCCAAGAATTTGGTGAACAGAACAAGTTAATATGTTATTCTAAAAAAAAAAAATTTCCTGCATTATTTTTGAAAAAATTTGAAGAAAAGTTTATTTTTCTTCACTTTTTTTAGTATAGCTTTCAGGGAATCCAAATTTTTTACTAACAATATTTGGCAAATTGTAGTCACGGTGAAGCTGAAAAATACTATCTGAACGTGTCTAGGCACCCTAAATAGTTCATAAAGACCACTTTGACCTTTAAAAATTGTGGTGTTTATATACATATATACCTTACAGTTACAGACGATGTTGTGGCACCAAGTCTAAAGTTTAGTGCTGAAAATATAAGCCAATAACGCTTTCGCGACCCGCATTGTGGTCAAAAGTTAGATATATGCAAATTTATATATTTATATTAAGTAAAATTGTGAAACTCATTAACTTGTTCATTATTTTAAAGAAATAAATAAATTTTGTTTAATTTAATAAGAAGTACAGTTAAAACAAAGTTTTTGAACTCACCCTAATACAGGGGGCAAATCACGGCATTCGATATCGATCGAAAATAAAAAATTCTAATTAGAATTCCTATACCAAATACACAGAAAACTCGATCGATCGAACAAAATTTCATTCGATATCGAATGCCATAATTTGCCCCCAGTATTTATCATTTATAAGCCACACTGCTTATAATAGAGTTTATGATATATTCCAAAAAATCTACTTTTCTTTAACAAGAAGTAAATATACATGCAAAATTAGTTATTCAGTCCATTTTTGCTTATACGCCATTAAGGTGGGGTAATCAAATAATCAAAAACGTGCAATTTATTCAAGATATAATCCAGAGAACCAAATTTTTATATTAAGATTTCTTAGATATAAGTCAATTGACATAAAATTGCAAAACATCATTGTACTTTATTATTTTTAAAATAAATGTTTCTTAAATTATGTACCAAGCTTTAATTATGTATACACGTAGAGAAAAAAAACATGGTTGAAACATGATCACGACAACCATTTGACTTTCTCTACGAAAAATGTTGAAACTGCAAACAAATTATAGTAAACGAGAATCAATTACCATTATTGAAAACCTTGACAGGATTATCAACAAAAATAATATGTTTAAAAAACTGTTGTGACTAACAAATCATGATTTGTTCGCAAAAAAACATTATATTTAAAGTTATAAATAACCATCAAATGGTGTGTGCAACAACGGTAAGGTAGTTGCAAGGCAATCAAAGTATGATAAACTTTAATAATTGTTTGTTTTGGGTTGTTCTTCTTCTTCTAAATGCCTTTAGTTTGTGAAAAATTTGTATATGAAATGTCAAGAGTGTAAAAAAACATTAAATAAATAATAATTGGCATTAAAATATATAAAAACAAAAAGAAAGTGAAAGTAAAGAAAGAGGTAAAACCAATATAATAAGTGGAAAAAATATACAAATTTGACAACTAAAATTATTTAACAAATATTTAAAAAAATAGGTACACACGTATATATGTATATAGACGAAGAAATAACAATATTCCTTTAGTTATATTAAGATTAAGTGGAAATATATTATGATGATATTGGACTATAATATGGTTGGGTGATATCATATTATGGTTATACCAAATGAATTTATAGTTGGTGGGATCATTTTATGATTAAGTGAAGTCATATTATGATCACATGGAAATATATTATGATCATATGGGACTATGCTATGGTTGTGTGGAATCATATTATGGTAAAAGAAAATAAATTAATAGTTTTTTGAGATCATAGTATGATTATAAGAAACTAAATTATGATCATATGGAATTAAATAATGATTATATTGAACTATTTACTAATCATGGAAGATAACGGTTTGATAATATATGGTCATAGTATGGTTATTTAAAAGTATTTTAATTAAACTTGTTATTTTTAAAATCGATCGTTATAAAGTTTACAACCATGTTTTTTATTTGCGTGTACATTTACATTTACATGTTGTCATAAAAAATATACTTTATTTACTTATAAGCCAAAAAACGGCTGATATAAAAATCTTAATATAGTCCAATTCGCGATATAATCCACTTAAAGTTTGTAAATAAGGAAGTGGACTATGAGCGAAATATACTGTTTACCCTTTGGGTCAAACTGACCCACAAACTATATTATTTCCTAACTCTTTAATTTTCTCCATTATTTGTTAAAAATTAATAGAAAAGGTTTTGTTTTACAATCCTTCACTGGTGGACCAGAAGAATTAAGTTTTATGGTTATGATTTTTAAGGTATTCAAAGGTACTGCATTTAACAGACTAAAATAAAGTACGTAAAGCAAAAAAGAAACCATTAAACATTTTTTTTAATTCGCAACAGAAGTTTATATATGATCAAAATATTTTGACATAATTACCACAAAAAATATGTATCGGTCTTACAGACAAGGAAGATAGCTAGAAAGTTTAGAAATTGTGATACACTTTTCTCAATAACGATTTACAGAATGAATGAAGAATATTAAAGAATTAAGAAATAATATACATAGTTTGTTGGTCAGTTTAATTTTTTAGGCTGTACTTTTTATTAAAATAAACAAATATATTTATTTTTGTAAAATAATAAACAAAGTTAATGAGTTTCCCAAATTTATTTAATATAAATATTTAAATTTGCAAATGTCTAACTTTTGACCTCAATGCGTTGTCAGAATTGGCTCAAATTTTTAGCACTAAAGTTTTAGTGTGTAACAATATTCTGACCGCACGCCTTGAAAATAAAAAAAACATCTGATGTAACCCTAAGTTAACTATCACGTTCTTGCGTCTTAAAAAAAGTTCCATTTGTTTCATAGTGTTATTTATGTATATTAAAAGATGGATTTTTATAGGTTTGACGTTTTTTCCCTTGATGTACAAGTTACCCTCTTTCACTAGCCTATTAGGAGACTTTCTTTCTAACTTTATTTTTTTTTTGTTTCACTATATAATTGAACGACTTTAACCGACTCGAAAAAAAACCTTTAAAGTAGATATTAAATAAAAAAGCAGATAAACAGTTTTTGTTAAAACAGAATAAGTTTTAAAGTACAAAGTTAACGGGTCAGAAATTGAATAATTGAAAATGATGTGATAATTGCATAATATGTCCTTGACTACATATACATATTAAATATATCCTGTTAAAAATATCTTATATGTATGTATGTATCTACAATAATATAATAATTCTATCAAGAAATTTTTTCAATAATATTTTACATTTTTTCAAATATTTTCCTTTTTTATGTGAAAATTTAAGTGGACATTTTAAATTAAATTTTTGTATGTGTTTTGTTATTGTAACAAAAACAAAATACACGTAAAACGTCTCTACAAAGCACTCACTTTTATTACAAAAATGGCACATAATAAATACAATAATAATATCTCAATATGTTTCAATTTTTCACTCAAAAATGGTTTAGTGTTTCTAAATCTAATATGGAAATTTATCATATTATATGCGGCCCGCGGCGTTATGATATATTACCAAAGAGGCCCGTCACACCATTTGGGTTGACCACCCCTATTTTGGAGCCAAATTGCTGCAAATTTGATCCTTTGAGGCACTTGTGACAATTTAAGAGCTCTGTCTCTTACTTATCGTTTATATTGTATATCTATAATTCACACATCTGATACAGTTTATTAACTTCTGTTTCAATTAAGATATAACACTTTAATCGGTCTCTTTACAACTCTGATGTGAGTAGCAGAAATTTTGCTAATTATGTTATCGAAAATAACAACAACAATTTAGAAATAAATAAGAACAAACAAACATTTATCAAAGCAAAACAATCAATATTTACTCATAAATTTTCAATATCATTTTAAACGATCATTAGTGGTTATGAAGATATCAAAACATTGTCACAAGGTGCAGCGTGTACATGAATAAATAAAAACATGCGCCGTAACTGAACATTTTGTTTTGTTTTTGTTATTTATCACCGATAAAACGACAGGAAAATACAGAAAAAGAAAGAAACATCAATCGAATTATGGAATTGAATTGCAATTCACGTTTAATTGAATTAAATTATGAGAGTCAGAATTTGAAGGATCACTTCCACCACTTAGTTTTATCGTCCCTTAGTTAGGCTTTTTTCACCTTTTTTGTTATTCGCTGCCGCTCCTGCAGTCTTTCACAATTTCAGCACTAGTTCGATTTACCCATGCGTGCTATCTGTGATCAGTCAATCCAATTATTTGCAAAATTTTGTCACATAAATAACTATGAACGCAAAAAGATCGATTAGAGGGAGATAAAAAAATGCATGTGAAATGTTCTGTTGCACCAAATTACAAAACGTTTAAAGCAAAAAATTATATAAAATATCCAACGAATTCGTTTTATTCAGCCAACTCTTTGAACTCTCTCTTTCTTTATTTTGTTTTTTTTTTCGTTCATAAATACTATTTTCATGTTTCACCTGTCGACACTGATGATGAATACAACCGATTCACTAAAATACATTGAATAAACGATACAAATATATACAACAATCATACTCGTTGTATTTTTATTATTCCTTTATATACATTTTTCGTTTGTTCTGTATCGACAAAAACTGTAGAACATAAAATTACTGAGGGGTAACATTACGCAAAATATTTTATGGCATTTAGCAAAGTAAGTAGCTCCTGTATTAAAAAGTTTATGAGACTATCTGAACTACTGACTTAAATACAGACAGACATATGGATTGAAACAAAAATTTCGTACACTTGCGGGTTTTATTGTAATAATTTCTATATACAAATAATTCAAACATTTACATGACTGCGCAGCGGTGATTTTTCGAAAAAGGTTAAACAAAGTTTAAGTGAATCTAAATAGTTTAAAAGTAATATTCTTTTAAGGTCTGGTACTCTGTTCGAATTTTTGAAAAAATGGAGCAACATTTGATATTTTGTTTGGAAATTTTACATGCAACAAATGATATCTTTGTCGCGATTTAGTACAATTTATATATATATTTTTTTTGCTGTAAAGTTTGTACTTTAATCGTGTATAAAAAAAATTAAAAAGTGGTTTGTTTGTTTTGTGTTAAAAAACATTAAACTTTAATAATAATAATAAAATTTTATTTTTTGTGAACTTTTGTGCCTTGAATGAAATACATGCATATGTATGTACGTTAATGTTGTTGTAGAAACTTCAAAATAACTAGTGCTAAAAATACCTACAAAAATAATGCACAAAGAAATAGTTCTGCACCCATCCACCGGCCGACCTAAAATAACTTGCTGAGTCTAATAAGCGATGTCAATGGTTTTATTTTAAACAGTCCTCTCGGAATTCGACATTAACGTTCATAACTCATTTAAATAATATTAAACATGCTCTTTATAAACGCTTGCCGAATTTCTCAGTGATCGGTCAATAATTTTTCCTATATCCAACAAAATCGTTATTGCTTAAACACCCGTTAAAAATATTCAAAATCCAGACAAAATTTACTACAAATAAGTTTTTTAGAAATTAAAACCTCCCAACTAAATTTTATGAAGGTCGGACAATAACTGACTCTAGTGATATAAAATTGTCCGTCATATTTCTTAATGTTTAGCTTATAATTTTCCGCTTTCCCGCTAATAAACCCTAACAGCCTCCCAAACATTTTTAAAGGTTCAGTTAGACGTACCATACTATAATCACCCCAAAGAAGAAGTTATTGTTAAAAATGTATAACTCAAGATACACCCAAAAATAAATCTAAAGCATAATATTTTATTAAATTAAACTGGGTGTATTTATTTTCATTAAAAACTAACTACATATTTTTATGTTGACATTCAATTAAAAAAGGTTTTTTTTAGAACTTTAAACGCAAACTTGTTTGGGACTTATAAAATATATTTATTTAGTACTTAAAACTCCGTTTGGCAACACTGTTACATACACTTTACATTTTTGCTTTGAATATAAAGACAATTCAGATAAACATTTTAATATCGACCAGACCTAGTTGTTTCTTAAGTTTTTATTAATTGCTTTTTAAAATTTCTGTGGTGTGTTGCATTTGGGGAGCAGTGATGAAAGCATAAATTAATTTATACATTCGTTCTATGTCAATGTATGAATATTTCTGTGGAAGTATTAATGTACTCGTATGTATCTGGTTAAATAAATGTATGTACATACGTCTCATTTGCTAACTATCAAACTGTCGTACAAACTAGGTGTTAATTGAATTCGTTTTGCATAAATTTTTCGATTCTTTTTTTTTTCTCTCTTTGTCCTCTTTCGGTTTTTTAAAAGTAGTCACAGGATGATGTTGTTGTTTTGACAATTAATGTAAAGCGAGACCACCACCTGTGCTACGCGCCCCCTTTCAGGACGAGTAGTAAGAAGTTCAATATAACAATGAGGGTCTGTTAAACAAAAAGAATTAATATATAACTAGAGCACATACTAACAAACATGTATGTATGTTAAGTTGGCCATATGCCTGTAAGTATGTGCAAATGTTAAACTGCGTGAATAAAGTTAAAGTTAGTGAGGTTACGTTGCAATGGATGTTGGCATGCACTAGTTTGTTTCGTTTGAAAGATGGTCACATGAATTTCATTCGATAAAAGTATTGCTAACGCAAATAAAATGAATTGTCAACATGACATGTCAACAGAGATCACTATCAAATGTTTACATATAAACAATTCCATATGTACATATATACATACATATGTACATATTTATGTTTTATACATTTAATTTAAACATTCTTTAAAGTTTTCGTTCCCTCAGTCACTGCCATTGTTTTTTCTTACATTTACATATAAATGTTTATACCTAACAGTAACTTAAGTTGCTATATTTATTATGTCTATAAACTTACATATGTACATACATATGTAAGTACATATGAACATACAAAAAAAAAATTAAAATTATAAAACGAATTTTTTCGTTTGATAAGTAAAAATATTTTAGTTTAATTGCATGTCGATCCATGCACAAGAACGAACATACAAACATTAAAATATTACATTGTAAACAATTAAAAAGATTTTCAATTCATAATTAAGTTATTGCTTTGTGGAATTTAAGAATTCAGGATGGTAGAATACAGACAGTCTAAAACATAATGTGGGCATTTAACACTTTTTTTCTCAATTACTTAACTACAATTGAATGTACATATATACTTTTAAGTTAAACAGATTAAAAATTTCTACCAAATAAATCAGATAAACTTAGACCCAATTTACAAAGCAGAAATTGAAAGACAGACATTTTTCAATTATCGTTTCTAGTACAGATAATCGTGTACTGCACACTTTGTCTCTTTAACCCCGACTATTCAGTTTTTATTTTTTATAGATTTCAATTTATTTTATATAAGCTTAAATCCGGTCTGCTTCGCTGCCCCAATCGTAATGATTTTATTAACAAATGGTTATTCATAAACCGTAAAAGAACCATTTGCTGCTTTTAGGTCAAAAGTGTTTATATCGATATTTTCAAATCGATATATGTCTATCGACCGGAAACGATATTGAAAAAATATCGATATTTTGTTTTGCATTTGCCCATCCCAAGTTTCTGGCTCAAACAATGGGAAGTGTTACTTCCATACAAAGTACGATTCTTATAAATTTTAGCACACACATTTAGATCAGGTGACAAAACAACGCTATGATAAAAAGAGTCAGCAGTGCCACGAAACTGGCAAAAATGTTTTGGTTCCATTTTGAGACTGAAACATAAAAAAATATTTATAGTTAAAAACTATTAAAAACAAGTAAAAGCGCTATATTTAGCTGTGCCAAATCTTAAAAATGTCATATGTAAGTGAATAAGTATATGTAGATATATCCATATGTAAGTATGTATTCGCATGTCCGAAAGTTAACCAAAGTATTTTAGTTCATATACATAGGTTTTCCGCCCATATCTTTGCTAATTCTGGGTCGATTAGCAAATTTTTTTCAAATTAACCAAAAAGGCATGTCTTACACATAAATATAATAACTTTTGTGTAAAAAAAAGAGAGAATTCCTGATAATTTGATATCAGTACCGGGTTTGTACGACATTAGGAAGCTGAGAAAAGTTGGTTTCGACTTCCCTATCTATAAGGATTCAGAATATATATACTTTATGGGGTCGCAAATGAATATTGTAGAAATTACAAACGGAATGACAAACTTATTTATACCCTTGTCACCTCTAGTGAAGGGTATAAAAACGATGTAGTAATATATCGAACTTAACTGTAAAAAAAAATAATTTTTAGTACAAAAAATTGTTCTTATTATACCCTGCTATTAAAAATCACCAAAATCCGAAAAATTATTATATTTGTGTCTAAGACATGCCTTTTTGAGAAATTTAAAAAAAAATTTAGTAATTGGCCCAGAATCAGCAAAGATATGAGCGAAAAACATATATAGACTTAAATTATTATCATAAAACAGTTTTCTGAGACTTCAAATACCTTTTGGACATGTAAATACATACTTACATAAATACAAGTAGTGAAGGGTATATAAGATTTGGCACAGCCAAATATAGCTCTCTTACTTGTTTTTATTATAAAAAGGCATTGCCCTCTTAGAGTTTCTACGCCATTATGATGCGACGAACTTTTGATAGGGTTATCTGAGGTTTAATACTAACGTTATCCAAAAACTTTTAAGGCCTAACAATAATGCAATGTACAGTTTGCAGTTTCTTTTTTAAAAATATGTATGTTAGTATGTTTAAGCATGATGAATGACTTTTTGAAATTTCGATTCAAATTAGTTGATAACGAATGCGGTCTTCTCAAAAGGAAAAAAATTGGTTTGGAGCTGTTTTATCACAAGTGCCAAGATTTGACCCAGTTTAAGATAAAAACGCATCTAGAGTTAGAGAGGCGTGCAGAGATGTAAAGTTCTTGAGAGCTCTAAAGACAGTGAAGTTCCTAATCCACAGATTTGCAAAAATATCCCAGCGAAGAATTTCAGACTATCAGTGGAACCACTTAGAGCTACATAATAGATTGTCACTTGATTCTTAAAAATATATTAAGATTGTTAAATTTTTTTTAATTTTAGAAAACAATTTTTTACTTTGTTACAGAACATACAATTTCTGTTCTGCTCTGCTTCGTTTACTTATTGGCTTTACTATTTAAAACTAAAAAAAAATTAATTATTTATTAAATGATATATTCTAATTTTATCCCATCTAAAATCACTCAATATTTTTTTTTTAGTTAGTTGAACTTTTTCATAGATAAATTTTAATATAATTTACTTTGGCTTGAGTTTTATTTGTGATTATTAATAATATTTTGAAAAATCAAGTCCGACACTCGCCGAGTGTAATGAATTTTCGAAACCAGCAAGGTTTCATCTTCAGCACTCTTTGATCGGTACTACTGGTGTTGTATGTAAATATCATCTTTTTAACTCTCAATATTTTAAAAAGAAAATGAAATTATTTTCATATCCATATTTTTTTTTCTTTTTTGATAAAAAAAAGTAATTCTTTATAAAGATATAACTTATACTTATTTAAGTCTTGGAAAGTAGTTCCGCGAAAAATAGCTCATTCCGAGTTAAAAGTTTTACGGGGATGCAGTGAAAAATACTGTATATAAAGCTTTATGATAAAAAAAACGACAAATTAATAGGAGCTGACATGAGAACATCTAAAACCATTCAGCTAGTGCTGAAGAAAACTAATATATAGTTTTTTGACCCCAAAAATAATGCTTAAGGAGCATTTGTTTCGTATGTTGAGGCAAAAAAAAAGGATTCAGGATAATAATAAATCTAATGGAAGAAACATTTTAGAAATGTGCTTCTATAAACATAAAGATTGTTTTATTTTGGAAAGATTCCTAAACATGGCGGACCAATGATTTCTTCTAAGCAGCTAACATTATTAAAAACACTCCACAAAATGAAATTTCTTATAAATATTATACAAATTTTCTTAAAATATTATGGTTACTAAAATCATTATTTTAATTGCCACAAACATAGTACAGTTCTATACACCGTTTTTTGCAATACCAATATCATATAGGTATATTGTTGTAGCAATTACAATCAGAAATATACTGATCTTAGGTTATGATTATCATTATCATTATGGTGGTCATGTGGAAGAGCATTCCAAAGACGAACCGAGTG
>NDXZ01020821.1:0-11729 GCA_003055125.1 Paykullia maculata
ACTTAATGGCCGTGTCTCTGACACAGCCTGCAGGGACAGTCCATGGCCGAAGGCTTCGGACAACTGTCTGCTGTATTTTTTTTATTGTGAAAATTTTAATTTTTTATTTGCTTAAAAGCAAAATATAAACTTGATTTAAAAATAAAGAAAACTTAAAAAAAATAGTGACGGATATTGCCAGTTTGCAATACCTATTATTTCAGAAATAGTTATAAAAGTTTAATATCACATAAAGTTCTATGTTACCTATGGGTGCTATATAAACTTGATTTCAACCACACGGTCATGGCTAAATCGACTTCCCTATGTATTAGGATTCAAAATATTTTTATTTTATAGGTTTACAAATGAATATTGTAAAAATTACAAACGGATTCACAATCCTATATATACCCTTGCCACCTGTGGTAAAGGCCACAACTAAACAATTTAATCACACAAACCTTCATTTCATAAAAAAAAAGATTTAAAATTATTCATTAAACATAAATTTAATTTCTATGTATCTTAAATTACATTGTCATGACATTGCTCATTCTATTAGACCACCTCATTTCAATGTCATGTTTAAACTAAGCTAAACTATAAAGTGAGTGCTCTCAAATCGTTTTTTATGCCCCACACCACCTCTATTTGTTTGCTTGTTATATTCTTAATTAATGCAATTGTTCAAAATGCACTTTAAAACAACCTCATAATAGATGCAGAAAAATTATTTTATTTTTATATTCAATTAAAGAAAATTTACATCTATTTAAGACGATCAAAGAAATCAGAGACAGATTTTGTTTTATTATTTTAATATTTATAACATCCCATAATATAGGGGCAAAGTGCATGAAAAGTAGTACTTGAACAAGGAGCTTTAGACAAAAAAAAACACTATAATTAAGTTTGTTCAAAGAGATTGATTAGAAAAGCAAAAGAAACAATATTTAGTTTTATTTTTATTTAAAACACTTTCATTATTCCCTAGACATAAGCATCAATTGTAGGGTGGTTAACCAAGTTGAACAACAAACAATTTGATTTACATCATGTTCCTGCAGCCAAAGTTTTTTTTAACAGACTTTTATTTTTTATTTTGACTGTTGAATTTTGTATGGCAGGATTTTTTAGCTTTAGTTTTTATTTTCTGTTTTATGTGTTAAAACTTGACCGTGATAAATCACTTCAATTCATTATACTTGAATAAAGCCTTTTTTCGCCCGCACAGTTGTAAAAAAATGTATTTTTTTTTGTTGATTTTGTTATTATTTATTCTATTCAGTAAAAACTATGCTTTTGCTGAATTTAAAAAAATATGGTAATTTTAAGACTTTTTTTTGCTGCAGAGTACAAACAAACGCATAATTTAAGCTATAATAGTGATACTTAACAACAGACAATGAATAAGCAAAAAACTGACAAAAAGAAAATGCGGAAAACTTACAAAATGAGACCAATGTTTGAAGAAGATTTCTGAGGGAAATATGTCAGTGAGTTTGTAAAACTATTTTATCTTAAACAAGCAACTCTTACAAGATAAGGCATTTAAAATCCACCTAAGAAATTACAACATAAATTAATAAAAAAAAATTCAACATTTTAAGAAAACATTGACATATTTTAAAAATTAAAAAAAAAAATTTTTATAAAGTTTTAAAAAATGTTTCGTAATTTTAAGATACATATGTAAGTATGTATGTATTTAAATAAATTAGTATATTTTTATTTAAATATTTATTTTTTACTATTATAAGTGCAGGTATCTAAGACCCTAGATATGGCTCAATTATTATTTATATTTAGTAATAAAAGTGGCCATAATTGACAAAGAAAAAAAACTCATGCATAACAATACAAAAACGTGGCATGTTTGCTAAGCATTAAATAAAATGCGCTTGCGCCTTAGAGTAAAAAACATTTCATATTAAAACTTAAAAAAATGCATGATGGTCTCCAAATTAGAAAAATTTCTTTGTATCCTTTACCAATCGCATGACAGCTGTTTAAATATCTGCGTTTGGGTAGTAAAAATATCTTTAAAAAAAAATCATTAGCCCGCTAACATCCAAACACTGAGCAGCTTATGCTACATTGGACAAAACATTGGTATTTAGCTGCAGTTTCAGCTTAGCCATTATATCTTTTTACCTAAAATCTAGGCGATTTAAACGAAGAGCAGAACACTCGTACTACAAAAAAGTGGTACCAGTGTTTCTGGTTTTGTTTTGCTGAAACTTATTTTTTTTTAAATAACAACCTTAAACATAAGACATTTGTATAAAAAAATCCTTTTCATTAGATTTCAACAACTAAAGTCTCTGGTAGAGAAAGACTTTAATTTCCAAATTGTAAAAACACATGTATTATGAATTCAAGAATTTCTTACACCAAAACCACTTTCTCCAAGTAAATTATTGATAAAATTGTTGTTTTTTTTTTAATAAACAATAGTTTTAGTTTAGTTCCCAATAATCAAAATTTTAAATTTCAAAATTTATATACATAACTATAAAAATTTTATTGAAATTTAAAAAATTGTTTAAAATAAAATTCTGATTTAAAATAAATATATTTTTTTGCTATTAAACCTTAAACCTAAAAATTAAAACAATTAAAAAACATTAAAATTATTTTAAATAAAAGATTGTTTTCCAAATATAATTTGGCCATTAAATTGATCATTTAATTTTTTTTTATTAATTTAAACATTTTCTGGATTTGACCAGAATATTTAGGTGTAACCAAGTTTAAAATACCATTTTCAGAACTAATAAAGAAAAACTAGTATTTCTTAAATTTAGTCCTTTTACTTTGATATTAAAAAACATATTGATCTTCAAAATTCTGCAAAGTATTAGAACTTTTGCGAAATAGAAAATAAAAATTATTTCTTTTTATAGAGATGACACATTTTAAATGTTTTGTTCACACTAGTTCCCATTTTTTTTTCTATATGGGCTTAAGAACGGGATATTTATATATAAGTTTATTTTTATTATATATTATTATTATTATAAGTATTGTTTGTTTTTATTTATACTTTTAAAAATGTATCTTAAAATATATCTTTAAAGATTCACCTCTATAAAGGTGCGCTTCATTAACATAAAATTATAGAAGATATAAGTATGCAAAAGATCCACTTATTTCATCTTTTGTTTTTATGTTTTTAATTTTTCATCTAAATGTTAAAAAATTAAATTTATTTTGTTTCAAGCCAAGAGTAATTCGTTTTGATAATTGTGAATTTGGACAAACCAAAGGGAAAGTATATATTTCTTGTCACTCTAAAAGAGCCTATTGGTTTTATTTAAAATATTATAAAATAAAACATAAACTTTTTAAATTTAGTTGCCAAATATTTTAAATTTCAAACAGTTATTTTAAAAAATTATATAAAAAATGGTAAAATAAAACAATTCCAAAAGAATTAAAATGTTAGATCGGGACAAGCACTAATAAAGTATTAATTTCATATATGTTTATATTGGATGCTTTGCATTTATAATTTTTTCAATATATTTTCCTTAAAACTAAAATGTTTAAGAAAAAAAAACAGAATCCAGATCCTGAATTAAAAAAACTTTCTTTTTTTTTAATTTAAATTTATTACTATTTGAAACAATAAACTATTATAAATTTATTTAACTTTCAAACTGTTTGAGCATAAACATTAATTTTTTATATCGGAAATTAAAATCACAAGAAAACAGTTCTTTTTTTTTATATGCTCTAATTTTTCAGTTTATTTAGAAACACATTTGGTTTCTTTGAAAAAATAAATAAATTTAAATTGAAAAAATCACCAAAAATTTTGATTGAATTTTCTAATATTTAATAAAAAAAAGAAATTTCTTTTTAGTTTTTTTTTTTTAATTTAAATTTTCAATTAAGCAATATAGAGGAAATTTTTCCAAAACAATTAAAACCGGATAAGTGTCCGCAGGATATTTCCTTATATACGTATAATAAGTTACACTATTTTGCCACAATTGTTGTTTTTCAATTTGGCAGCAAAAATAGCAAAATAAAAAATATAATTAAACACGTATTTGAAACAAATTTTTTTTTTGTGTTATTGGTATTGTTTCAATAAAGTTTTTCACTTAGTTGTTTTATAAAAAAAGACTAAAACACTCACCAACTCTTTGTTTAACTTGCACACACACACAAACACTAATTTTTAAAGTCACGTTTGTTTTTAATTATTTTTTTACGCAAATTGCACGTAAAGGTTTTTTTTATTTTTAAACTTTTTTAAGCTTTTCTAGAGAAAGTGGTAAAAATTCCGTAGTCGGCTGACCAGTGTTGTTTGGCGCGTTCGAAATAAAAGTGATGTTCTTTAGAACACATCACGGGCCTTTTATACGTTAAGTTTATATCATCATCATCATTGAGACAATTTCAAACACAATCATCTTTAACGACGTCGTCATCATTATCATCGTTGTTATCATCGTTATTGCTGTTGAATTTGTTTTAAAATCTTTGGTTGTGTTGTGTTAACAGTTATTCTGCTTATGTTGCTGCGCATGATATACAACACACCATACAAACCAATAGCAATTAAATCTGCAAACGAGAGCAGCTCTGCTTTCGACTCAGATATAAAGAACGACACCGCAAAATTCAATTGTTATCGTAGTCGATTCCTTTATCTTCGTGAACAACAAACAGGTCCAAAAATCGTAAAAGAACTTTATTGTAGTTGTGTGATGAGTGATATGAGTACGATGTAGTTTTGCAGTCGTTATGTGGCGTTACAGGGTTCGTCTGCGTCAACGTTTATGTATTGCTTAGCTCTACTACGTTTGTCTGGAATTCTCAGAGAGTAAAAATATACTGGAGAAGCTAACGGTAAAACATAAAATAATGTTGTTGTGATAAAAATGCCTTTGTTTCGTTCTACTTTTGTTGTAGTTGGTATGAATTTACCATGTGTGTGTATGGTTTTGGGTGTATTTGCAAAATTTTTGTTTTACAGAATACATAAATATGTTGTCGGGCACACTTGTGTTCTTGTAAGCATGAATATATGAGCACTTTCATAGCTTTGTTGTTGCTATGTTCCTACTGTTGAGGGTGCAGACAGTGTTGCTGATTTGTGCACAATTTACCTAAACATTATCGAATAAAACGAATTCATCACAATTTTTCGTAAAATATTTAATAAAATTATTTATAAATAAATTCATGTAAAAAGAAAACTTGTCGAAAATATTTTATTAATCAAATAAATAAATTTTTATAAATAAATATTATTAAAAACCCCTGTTTAATGTAAATGCAAGAAAATTTCTTAAATATTTTCTATAAATTGACAACTTTTTATATAAATACATATTAATTTAAAAATGTATAGAAAATTGTTTACAACCATTAAAAGTATTAAAAATTATCCTTAAGAGAAAATTTAATTCCATATTTTATATACAGAATCAAAAGCTCATACATATAGAAAATTGTATATACATACATAAGTGCTTGCCTAAAATATATTTTATTCAAAATTTTCTATTCTAAAATTTTAAGATATTAAAACAATTGTATATACATTTGAACTTATAGTATTTCTATAAAATAAAGCTAAAATATTTATACAAACATACATACATACATATATTCAAGGACGAAACTCGGATGTTATTGAAAAACATTTTACTTTGGCAACACCTTTCCTAGTATATGATTTAGTTTTATTTTCAATTTCTCTTGTTTTTGTTGTTCCTTCAGCTGTTTATGCTTGTGTTTGTTGCTTATTGATGTAGTTGTGTTATCTCTTTGTAAATGTTTAAGTTATTTTTTGTTTGTCTGTTTCGGTGTAAGTGTGTGCATGTGTTTGTGTATGACTGTATTACAAAAGTTGGTCAAATAACCACGTGCATTTTCGGCTTTGCGGCATTTAACACTGTTTTGGGATTTATATTTCAATAAAATACACTGTGGTAAAATTAAAATAAAATAAAAAAATTATATTGATAACAAAAATTACTTGTTTTATCAACAAATTTTTCATATGACTGCATTTTTAAAAATAAGTATTTGTTAATATGCTTAAATTTTATGGTCGCGTGTTTTGTTGCACAAAGTTTTTTATGGGGATTTGTTTAGTTGATGCCACCAGAATAAAGTATTGGAAATCGAATAATACAAATTGACTTTGAAAGTATTTCCATTCACATTTATTTAAAAACAAAAACAATATTCTTTACAAATTTGAATCGAAACCAGTAGAAATTACAGATTTAGTTGAAATATTGTGGCGAATACGTAACATAATAATATATTAAATAAATAGTGATTATACGTTGCTACAATATACAGCATGTCAGAATATACAAGTAAGAGCGCTATATTTGGCTGAGCCAAACCTTATATACCCTTCACCATGTGTGGCCCATTTGGGCAAATGTTCCAATTCTTTTCAAATATATCTTTAGTTTATCTTAAAGCTGCAAAACAATAATTTTTTTGTAAAAAAAAATAAAAATATATAACAAAAAGAGGCAGTCGTCCCGAATTTCTCGAAAGTATTTCCAAAAGTCTGATTACACTTATGATTTATAGGAGCTACGAAAACTTGATTTCAACCAACACATGGATAGACGCATAGACTTACATACGGACATGGCTAAATCGACTTCAACATCTATTATGATTCAGAATATAAGTATACATATACTGAATGAAAAACCTTTATGTTTCCTTGCCACATGTGTGAAGGGTATAAAAATACAATAAAAATATTTACATAGGTATTACACTTTATTAATAACTTTTTTTTGAAATTAATTACTGAGGATTTTTTTTTTAAATACAAACACGAAGCTTCTCGTTTTCACATCATTTAAAAATATCAAAATTATTTTGTTTAATGTTATAAATTTTGATCAGTGAAATTTGCTAACAAAACGATATGTAAACGATTTGACAAACGACAAAAATAACAGACCAAAAGGTAATCTCTTAAATCGATTCAAATCATGGATACATCAAACCGCATATGCTGGTGGACTTTCTTCTAGGTAAGTTCACAAATCATATAACAAAATGGGACATTTACACAATCACTAAATTTTCGTGTATACTGGCTAAGAACAATTTCAAATAAATTAAGTACTTAATTAAATACTTTACGTAATCAACAAGGCAGCAGAAGAAAAGGACGGCCATCAAAAACATTAAAAGAACAAACTGAAACGAAATATCATATCTTGCATCCAACCGAGTGAACTGGAAGTGAAAGGAGCCTAGGCCTCAACCAATAAAAAATAACAATTTATTGTTCTATTAGTACTGGTTATGCTCATCAACATAGGAAATCTAAGATAAAAAAAAAACAATATTTTTGCAGTTTACTCATAAATTTAGGAGTCGAAAACTAGACACGACGCAAAAAAATGCGTTTGTAGAGGATTAAAACATTTATTGAGAAAAATAGCAATTTATAACAAACTTTTGATTTATGCAAAGTGTTTTCTCACATTTTCTACTTAAATTTTTTTTAATTTTTTAAAAATATAAAAAATGTTTAACAATTTTTCTATCTTCAAGAATATTTTTATAATTTTTCCATTTTTTAAAAAAATTCTTGAAAAATTCTAGTTTCAAGAATATTTGCGGTATTTGCTTAAGTTCAAAGGAACCCTATAGGTTATCGATTTGAAGCAAATCTTTTTTGTATTTTACTTATTATGTAAAATTTTGATTAAATTCTAAAAAGATATGTTAAACTTCAGAATTAATTTAACAATTACTTAAAAGTCTCATAGAAAATTTTTCACAAATTTTTGTTTTATGGAAATTCTTCTAACAATTTTTAATTTATAAACATTTCCTAATTAAGCCTTATTTTATTAAATGTACATAAATTTCATTTTATTTCACTCTCTTTTTTATTAAAGAAAACAAACCAAAATGGCAAGAAAATTCTATTAAATTGAAGTTTTATACATATGCTTTTCATTTTTTCTATTTGAAAATCATGGTTTTATATTTTCAAAAGAAAAATTGTCCTTTTAGTTTTATATTAAAAACAAAAATCTATGTCTGGAAAATAAAAAAAAAACTACTTCAATACATGTACTTTTCAAAATGATTTCTTTGAACATAATTTTATTTTAATAAACCTGAGATTAAAAAGAACGCAAAAACTAAAGAGCAAATGTAAATGTCTAAGTTTATACAACTACTGTCTGTATCAGCTTTCGGATAAATATAACACTTAAGTAGTTGTTTGCCTTTCCTTGCAATTTTCTGCCAGCCGCTTTTGTGAGCTCTTTTTTCCTTGTTTGCATGTTTTTAAATTTCTCTCAGTGCTGTTAAATTAAAAAAAAATGAAACGAAACCCTTTCTGAAATTGCAAAAGACAACAAATCATCGACAGTTGTTAAAATATACCAGCGTTTAAATGTGTGTGTATATGTAGGTATGATTTTCAGTCAACTGTATAAATGAGTGAGTGTGCAAGTGTGTATGCATGATGTTGTTTATTGACCTTGTATAAATATAAACGTTGTTTGTTGCAACATAAAATTCAATGTTAAACTTTTGGTATGTTTTATTTATTTAAATTGCTTTATAAATATGTAGCCTTTAATGTAAGACTCAGCTAGAAAAAATTCTGCACACATACTTATATATTTACATTTAAGTACTCATTTTTACTCTCTTTTACACAATGTCCAACAACATAAATTACAAATCTATTTTAACAACTCAACTACTGAGGTTGAATAAAGGAAGCTGGTAAATTTAATTATACAAGAAAGGATTATTTGAGGATGACCATTTCAAATTTAAAGTAGAAAATAAATTTTATCACACATGTGTTCTGTGTTAAAGATATAAATCTTATTGAGAGGGAGTATGTGTGTTTGTGTGTACTTAAACTGAGAAAGTGGTTAGATTGAAAATGTTTTATGTTTTTTTATACGTTTTATTTGTTTTGGTTACTCCAAATCTTGTTGGTATCATTCTGTTTTAATCATGAATATTAAGTTCTATTTGGATTTTAATTAGGTTGCACATGAAAGATTTCTACTTGTCTTTGTCTGAAGTGATATGTCCAACTTTGTTGAAAAATGCTTCTTGTGTTATTACCGGCGTAGATAGAGCGAATATTTTTTACTGCCGATTACTATATAATTTAATAAAAAAACTGAAAACTTTGTCTCTCCTTTAAAGATATTTTATATTACATTGTTAGAAGGACATCGTTTTTTATTTTTGATTTTGTTTTGTGCTTAGCACACAGGCATATACATTGCTTTTTAGTGTAGTCGGCCGGTATTGTGTACCAAATATTTAATACTTTATGTTTTGAAATTGAACTAGACTGAATTGAATTAGATTTAAGAATGTAAAACTAAATATGCAAAACTTTTTTTTTGCTTCTATATCAAAAAAGTATAAGAGAAGCCTTTTAAGCTAAGAAATCATATAAAAAAATTCCTAAAATTAAAAATTTCTTGAACATATTCCATAAACCGAGATTTTTGCAGTCATTTTTAATAAATTTAAAAAATATCAATTAATATTGTTAGGCTTTAGTTCATGTAATTATTTCATTAAGAATATTATGAAAAATCGAGTGCGACACCAGCCGAGCCAGCTATGTTTTCATCTACAGCACTCTTTGATCGGTACTACTGCTGTTGTATGTAAATATCATCTATTTAACTCACAATTTTATATTATTAGCAACTGGGATTTCTCCCCTTTAACTACTCTAAACTTGTTCTTGGTGAGTGAGAACGAAATTCACCAGCTGTTAAGATCTGTAATTTATCCTTGTCCCTAACCACGTTCTTGTCTTCGCTTTCATGCCCATCTATCGGAGTGTCGTACTCGATTTTTCATATTAAATATTCTTAATTTAATAAACACGTGAACTAAATTCTAACGATATTAATAACCATTCACATGTAATAACAGTTCCACTAATTTTCAAATAAAATTTAAAAAATGTTTAACAATATATGATTTTCTTAAGTTTACCAAAATTCTTAGAAACTTATCAATGCAGTCTACTAAATTTCGAACCGTATCCTACCTCACACACTTTTATGCGTATGTTTATTATTGAATTTCTATGTTGAAGTTAATGTTTCTTTTCCCATTTTATATCCAAAAAATATATGTATATATATGAAAATAAAGAAGATAAACAGACAACAGAAACCAAAAACATAAACACATGTTGTGACACTGCAGTACGAATCGCAAAGCAGAAACGCTGCTATTTGAAACACAAGGAACAAAGATGATTATGATGATTACGAGGACGATGACGATGATGTTTGTTCACATGATGATGTTTTTGCAATTTTAGATGATTTTTACTGTTAGTGTTGTCACATGATGACAATAAGTGCTGGCTGGCTGGCTGGATGACAACAGACTATGGCACAAATGATATATTAAAAATGCATGGAAACAAGAACAGCAGCAAAAAGTTAACAGCTCTGTTTAGTTTAGCTTAACCCAACTTATCTTAACTCTGCATAAGTTTTTGTTGCGGATGACCATTTTACCATTGTTTCGTTCCGCATTGAGCATTTCATTATGCTGTAAGGCCAAAAGGATGACAAGCTGGTAGGTAGGCGGTTGGTTACCTACAAGGGTATTTGTGTATTTGTTTGTTGTAATAAGTGTTTTGATAACAATTCAACAAAAGTTGTGCAGTTCTTTTAATGTGTGGTGGGTCGGTCACGAGTTGTGAGATGTTAATAGTGATATGACTTACAAACTCAATATCTGTATTAACAAAAAGCATATAAATATTTTACATTGTATGTTTGTATGTTTGTATGTGTAAACTTTTTTAATATTTATAATCTTTATAACGTTAGCCTTAAATTACATACCCAAAATTTAAGTATTTATTTGTCATGGAAATGTTGTGCTGCAGGATTTGGGTTAGTGCTGCTGCTATTGCCAATAGTGAGGGTGATAGTATATTGTGCAAGGTAATAGTGAGTGAGTGGCAATTGCTTTATAATTTATCCTTAAAAAACAATCTCAGCTGGATATTGCTACTATAACTAAAACTGCTGATGATGCTGTTATTTAATTTTGTTTTTATTGTTTTTTTTTTATATTAAGCATGAATTTTATGTTGCAAGTTAGGACTGCACCTACATGCACAGTGGTTACAAAATGTTTGAAAAATCCATTAAAACTTTCTTACGTTAATACTTTTTCTCTAAAATATGTATATAAAAAGTTAATCTAAATTATTGATTTTTAAAATCAAAAACTTATCGTATTTATTAAAACATATCAAATTTATTGAATCATAATCAAAAACACACTCCACCAATTTAATATTTGATTTAGATATATATTTGTTTTAATTGAAAATTCTGCTAATGAAGCTTTAATTAAATGTAAAATGTACCAAAAAATTAAAAAACATTAAGAAATTATTTTTGCTGCTTTTAATTTTCAAACTACATCTACCAATTTTAAAAAATAGCAATCAATTTAACTTAAATATATAAACCTATGTAAAATAGTAACGAAACTAGTTGACTGATTGAATAATTCAACATCGTTCAGCTCAAACGCATAAGGCCAGAGACATAAAATTTAGACTCTGGATTTCTCTCCTGTTGAATAGAACCACTAAGAAGGGATTTTTGGAATTCCAAAATTTGAAAAGGTTTATATTCTACTAAAAAAATAAGTGGATAAGTCTCTGTTATTTTTATACCCTTCACACACACACATGTGTTAAG
>NDXZ01020826.1:0-30601 GCA_003055125.1 Paykullia maculata
CAGTTTTAGCTATGAGCACCCCTGATATACACACATACATAAATACACGTAGTGAAGGGTATATAAGATTTGGCACAGCGGAATATAACGCTCTTAATTGTTTTTTTTTGCAGGTCAAGAAAAGCAATCTTTGACTCTTAATTATTTTTAGATTTTACTTTTGAGGGTTTTTTAAGTAAAAGTTATTTTTTTAATTTTTAAGGTCACCAAGAAAAAAATCTTGTCAGCAACTCAAGCAACTCAGAAGGCACTATTAATAGTTTTCTAAAACAAACGTTTGCACTCGTACTTTCAATATTTGTATCTTTCTTATTTATTTTGTTGCAAATTAATGTTAAAAAAAATTGTTTTTTATTTTTGTATTCATGTCCTTTCGAGTTTGTGACTAGGACATGATTTTTTCTTTTTTTCTGAATTGATAAGGACTTTCTTTTCTCTTTATTTATTTTGCATTTATATACAAATGCATTTTATATCCAGTTGTTATTGTTGTTGTTGTTGTTATTACTTCCGATTATATAACATTTTCCAAGAATTCAAATAGAAAATTGTAGGAATTCAAAAATGAAAATAGAAAAAAAATATGTATGAGACTATGTTAGTAAGTTTATTTATCTAAATGTGCGTTTGTATAACTAACTATTTATTTAAAAAAGTAAATATTTCATATAAATAATATCGAACGTTAGGTTGAGTTGAATATTTTTAACATATTAAGCTCAAGACATGTTAAGTCAATTGCAAAAAAAGAAAACTGAACTCAATTGTATGAGTGGAAGCACAAACTGTAAGCAATTTGATTAGGGTAACAAATCTAAAGGTAGAAAAAAGTAGAAAAGAAGTAACAGGAATTGTACTAAAGGTTTATTGGAAAACCCTTTCATTATTAATTTTTAATGGTATATATTACTTTCCACTGCTTTTCTTGTATTATCCTATAGGGAATTTGTTTAACCCAATTTACATTCTGTTTAGTTTATTCCAACATATAATAAAACAAGTAAAAGTGCTATATTTGGCTGTGCCAAATCTTATATACCCTTCACTACGTTTATTGACGTAAAAAAAATTTTTTTTGCCGATATTCCGAAAAATTTTTTTTTTTATATCTCTAAATTTTTTTTTTTATTTCTCAAAACGCGCCCGTAAAACATCGGGGGGCTGAGAAAAATTGATTTCAGTAGATTGTAGTCGTCGTTTTTGGCTTATATCTCGGTCAGTTATGAAGCGATTTTACTGGTTTTCAATAGCAAACATTTCAGGAGAATTTCTGATTGTTTGATACTACTATTGCATTCGTACGACATCGGAGTGCTGAGAACACTTGATTTCAACAGACGGACAGACAGACAGACAGACAGACAGACGGACAGACAGACAGACAGACAGACAGACGGACAGACGGACATGGCTTAATCGACTTCCCTATCTATAAGGATTCAGAATATATATGCTGGTCGCAAATGAATATTGTAGAAATTACAAACGGAATGACAAACTTATATATACCCGTATCACCTTAGGTGAAGGGTATAAAAAAAAACATTCTGTAAGTGATTGTTGTGTTAAGTTAAATGAACATGATTTATTTAGTTTCAAGCACGACTAGAAGTATAAAGCAAATAAGAAATAGAGAAAGTAGTCATATTGATTTCGTTCTTCGAATCTGCTATAATATGCTTTGTTAATTTTTTGGGAAATAATAGAAAATTAACAAATAAACATATAAATAAATATTTAAATAAAATTTTTTGTATTAATAAAGGTTTTCACTTTGATTTATTTTTATTAAAAATTATATTTTAAAAAAATTATTAATAAATTTTAAATAAATTATCTTTACAAAAAAAAGAATAGTTTAATAACTTTATTATATAAGAAATAAAAAAAATGTTTTAATTATTATTTTGTTTTTATTAACTTTAGAAAAAATAATTTTTTAATTAAAACATTTGCGATATATTTTTTCAATGTAAAACTTTAAAAAAAAACTAACGATTTTTAATAAATTTTTTTATATATTCTCTTTCTTTATAGACAAATTTTGATACTTTTTATTATTGTCAGAATAATTTTTCTTAATTAAAGCCATATTTTGATCCCATTTAACGACAGACACAAATGGGATCAAAATATGGCCCCAATGCAAAATGTCAAAGAATCTTACTTTAAAAATGAAAAATCGGCCCAATATTCTATATGAAATTGGCCCTAAAAATGAGAAAAATGGCGCCAAAAAATAATGACTTTTGAAGGGAAATAAAAATGACCTTAAACATTACTCCAAAATAATCGTTAAATATTTTTTAATATCTGGTATAAGCAAAAGTGAAATGCAGCATATAGACAGCTAAGACTAACAACAAACTTGATTAAAAAATAAATACAATTTTTTTTAAATCTAATTAAAATATATGACTAAAAAATGGCCGCAAAGCGTAAAAAATAGGCCGCAATTTTAGGGCAAATCCTTAAAAGAAAAATGGACAAATATCTTATGAGTGTCTACAGGTAAGAGCGCTATATTTGACTGTGCCAAATCGTATATACCCTTCACTCTGTGTTGCCCATTTGGGCCAAATGGTAAATTTTTTCAAAAATATCTGTAGCTTATTTCAAAGCTGCAAACAATATTTTTTTTTGAGTAAAAAAAAACAAAAAAAAGAGTCAGTCGTCTTTTTTTGCTTATATCTTATCTGGTTATTGATGGTTATTGCCAGTTTTTAATACCTATTTTCTCGAAAGTGTGTATAAAAAATTGCTCAAAATTTTTGTGTTGTTTTTTTAATATAAAAAATTTGAGCCATTTTTCATTTTTGAAATTGGGGCCATTTTTAATTTTTCAACTTTGGGGCCATTTTTCATTTTTCAATTTTCCATAGTATCAAAAAACTTAAAAATTGCCCCAAAATCATAAAAAGTTTGGGGTGATTTAAAAATGAAAAATGGCCCCAAAATCAAAAATGAAAAACGGCACCAAACTTTTGTGTTTTTGTTTTCAATGTAAAAAATTGGAGCCATTTTTTATTTTTGGTCCATTTTTCATTTTGCCAATATTTTTAGAATTTTTTGGGGCTATTTTTCATTTTTAAATTTTGGGGCAGTTTTTCCTTTCATTGTAAATTTATAAAAAATATTTGGGGCTATTTTTGCTATTTTTTGGGCCATGTTTAATTTTGGGGCCAATTTTCATTGGGGCCATTTTTCATGGTGCCATTGTAGAAATTACACACGGAATAACAAACTTACATAAAACGTTAATAAAAAAAGTAAAAGTTTTTCAGGGCCTTTTAATTAGAATATGGAAAAAACAATTTAATTTTTATGCTTTTTTTGAACCTTTAATGCAGTTTATTTCTACAAAAAATTATTAAGAAAAAATTTTTTTTAAAATATTTATTTTTCAAATAGTTTTTGGAAAAATTTTCTCTTTATTTTTACAAAAATTGTAAAATCCTAAATAATTTATAAACTGCTTTTTGTTAGAATAAGTTGGAAAAAAATGTTCGACAATTTTTTTCTTTGTGCAACACTTTAATATCTTTTCTGTTTATGAAAAATTTCAATATGTTTCATATTGTGGTTAAAAAAGTTTCACTAAAGTTTTTCCTTTATTCGTAATACAGCTTTAACTTTTACAATTATGTACATATATAAATATGATTTTTTATTCGTTTTTATATTTATGAACAAATAAATTCATATCAATACCCTCTAAACAATTTCTTACTAAAAATATATGAAAACATAACCAAATGATGTTTAAATTCATCGAAAATGTTAAGAATTTTGTTATCCAAAAAGTTTTACTCTTTGAGAATTATATTCTACCTTTATATACTTGAATGTTGCTCTATTTCTATGTTTTAGGCAGTCAAATAATGTAAAATTTTTTTTATCATATCAAAAAATGTAAAATATTTTTGTAAAATATTAAAATCTTAACATTGCCATTTAGTCGATAAAAAATAGTGACTATATTGTCACCCCTTTACAAACGTAAATTTCAATTGTCGACAGGGTATACGTTTGGTAATGTGAATGTTTTTGTATATGAGTTTTCATGCAATTTTTTCGGGTTAATCTCTGCCTGTAAAAAAATTATTTACTGCAAGCGAGATCGTATGTGAAAAAATAATGAAAAAACCCACGCAAACGAGAAAAAAAAGGCAACGTAAATATTTCAGCAGAAAAACACACTTGTTACATGACCAGAACTCAGTGTAGTATTGAATTCCCATTCCTACGATTTTAAATTGGGTTTTTCTTGTTGATTCAGATATTGGTAAAAGAGAATGAATTGCAAGAAAGAAAAGAAGTTCAATTTGTTACTCACTCATACGTACATAAAAACTACAAAAAAAATAGATATTTTCCCAAAAGTAAAGGAACGATACAATATGGCTGCGAAAAAAAATAAATATTATTATGTTTACAAATTTTGCAACATGGTCGAAAGGAAAAAAATGGCAATACCCAGAGTTTCATGTTACCAACTTGCATGAATGCAAATGCAAACAATTTTTTTTAGCATATACACACACACACACACACACACACAAATGTTTTTTTTCATTTTAGCCTGGCTTTTTTTATTTTGGCGTTATTTTTAGCAACAAATTAACAAACACTTTTTTATTTTTAATTTATTTCTTTCTGTGGTTTGCTTTCCGGGACGAAAAAGCTCATAAATATAAACAATAAACAAAATGTAGCTTTTATTATTCTATTTTCTATGGAAAATAATTTAAATGAAAACTTTTGGCAATTTTAAACTGGTGTTATAAAGCAGCATTTTTATTTTAGAAAATAAAACATTAATTATTAAAATTAAGATGATAAACAATTGTTTGTTTTTAAAATTTTGCAAGAAATTTTCTATAGCCCTTTAACAAAAGCATACATCAATAAGATCATATAGTTTTATAAATCCTAAAACTTATATTTTCCTTTTTTTAAATTTGTTTTCACCAAACTTAATAAAAATAGAATATATTTTTTTTTATTTCGTTTTTAGTTCTGCATAATAAACTTAATAAAGTGCAAGAAAATAAGGTATTATTGTAATGTAATTAACATTTTCATTTTAACTTATTTATAATCATACTCTAAATCTGTAATTTGTTGTATTAACACTTGACTTCAAATAATCTGAGTTACATTCGTAATCACACACACTTAAGCAATCCCTTCACACTGTCAGCCACAGAAATATTAAATTAAAACTTATTTCTACCAATTCACCCATTTAACTCATACACTTAAACACACATAAATACACATGTATAATCACATACAAATGTCTCAGAGATGTCAAAACTTTGTAACCACTTCGAAATAGAATGCAATTTCAATTTCAAATATGTATGTTTGTAGAGGTAAAATGCACAAACACAAACATACATACAACCACACACACACACAAACACTTAAAAAAATAAAATTTTATTGGTAGATGTCTGACAGTTAGATTAAGAGTGTTTTTACCCAGAAAAAACTTGCATTGCTTTGTAATGAGTTAAAATGATAAACATAAAGTAGTCACAATACTTACATTTTGACATTTCAATTCATTACTTTAACACGGCGATGTCATTGGAGGCAAGTATTTACCAAGTCCACTTATAAATAGGGACTTAAATAAGTCATTACCTTCCTCGCTTACAAATGGGGATTTTGTGACTGATAATAAATAAAGCATCCCTCTTAATTACAAATAACGAATTGAATAAGTCACTACTTTTAAAATATTAAATAACTTCTTGCTTTTATTAAGTAAAACAAACATCCAATTGATTGTATGGGCCTACAGAACTTATTATAAATAATGTATTATATACGGCTTCCTAAGAAATAAACTGAGATTTGTTATTTCTGTACGTTACGTTTTACAGAAACACTTAGAAAAAACCTTAAGAGCCGGTTTGAAAACCGCCGTTTAAATTTATAACATCCGTCGAAAATATAATTACTTATACTTAAAGTATATTAATCCAAACGAGAATTATAAAAACTTATTAAAGTGGCTCCTTACATTTTTTTCGTTTAACAGAAACACTTAGAAAAAACCGTTAGAGCCGGTTTGAAAACCGTGGATTAAATTTATAAACATCCGTCGAAAATATAATTACTTAAACTTAAAGTATATTAACCCAAACGAGAATTATAAAAATTTATTAAGGTTGCTCCTATCAATTTTTCGTTTAACAGAAATACTTAAAAAAATCCTTACGAGCTTTCAAACCGGCTCTTAAGGATTTTTCTAAATTTTAAATTTATAAACATCCGTCTAAAACATAATTACTTATACTTAAAGTATGTTAACCCAAACGCGAATTATAAAAACTTATTAAAGTGGCGCCTAACATTTTTTTTTCGTTTAACAGAAACACTTAGAAAAAACCTTAAGAGCCGGTTTGAAAACCGCCGTTTAAATTTAAAACATTCGTTGAAAATATAATTACTTATACTTAAAGTATTTTAACCCAAACGAGAATTATAACAACTTATTAAAGTGGCTCCTAGATACACTTAGAAAAATCCCTTAAGAGCCAGTTTGAAAACCGCCGTTTAAATTTATAACAAATATTGCATTTGTACATTAATTTAACGTGTTGCACAAGAATTGCAAAATTGTAAAAATTTTCGCACAGCGTAAATTTACTGAAGATCCGTGTCTTGTTGCTTACAAAATTAAATTTACAATCCCCCACTATTCGGCATTCGATTTGAATTGAAATTTCACCGCTTGGATACCTTTTTTCCGTGTTTGCGTAACTGAATGCGAAAACGTAATCGAAATAAAACTAAGGTTTAATAATCATGCACATTGAAGAGAGTTTGTTAAATGAATTGATAAACATTAACAAGTGCATGCGATAATGAGGCCTTTTTTTACCTTAACAACTTTGTTAGTCGCTAAACTGTAGACAACCAACCCCATGGGAACAAAGAACAAATGGACATGCAAATGAATATCTTGTTATTGAGTGAATTAAATTTTGGGCTGAAGGCATTGTTGGACCATTTTTGTTTTAAAATGTGGATCGTCAAACAGTGACTGTTTCTTTCTACTGGTGGTCGATTGACGATATTTGAATAAAGCATATGTGGTTCCAACAATACTGTACCACATGTCATGCACGTCGCAAAACAGTTAACATTTTTCCATATTGTCATATTTATGCCAAATGGTCAAAAAAATTTTTTGTTTTTTATTGTTTAGGATAGAAATTAGAAATATAGCTGCTTTCTAAAAAAACACACAGAAAATAATATATCTTTTAAAGATTCTGACAGTGTACGTGTTCACATAATATGTATGTATGTACGTTGTTATCTTGATAACATTTTGGATATTAATTTTTGATATGAACATTTGTGGTCACATCAGAGAACACAAGCATACATATATATGTATGTGAGTATGTGTGAGAGGCTGTGTTCATTTCAAGTAAATACATACACACATGCGAGTTGTATGCGTCATGTGAATATGTCAATTAAAATTTACCAAAAACTAATCGTACTAATTGACAGTTTTTGGTCCTTTAGTTTAAATGTCTGCCTCTGTGTGTGCGTGACCCTCTCTATGGTTCTTCCCAATATACAATACAGCAATCAAACTACAATTCAACTCGAGAATAAACTTATAAAAATAGTGAATTATAAGCTTTTCTTAATATCATTTATAAAATGTGGATTCATAAGCAGTTTTCAACGACATATGTTTGTATATTGAACAACATAATATGTCAATTAAAAAAAACTAATTTGAATTGAAAAATCAAAAAAAAAAAATGTACGTACGTATGTATGTATTTTTTGATTTTGAGAAACAGTTGCTACACAATTGTTTTTCAACAAATTCTCAAACGCTTTTCAAGCTTAAGGCTTGTGTTGGTAACTACAACCATATTATGATTATGACAATCATATAACGATTGTAATAATCACAGAATTTTAAAATTGTCTGTGATCATATTACCGTGACCATATTCATTCATGTTTTTTCTTTGCGTGTACATCTGCTTAAAAGTAGAGAGAATTGGCATTATTGATACATATGTATGTATATTTAGGTAGGTCGATTTGTATGGTTGCTAAAAAAGTTAAAAATCGTAGGGAGGTAAATGATTCTACGAAAAATTCTTAGCAACTTTGCTCCTAACACAATTGGTCTAAAACGATTTTCGATCCTGCGCAAATTCGAAAATATGTTTTAAGTATTGCTGCACCTCATGATTTGTATAAAAATTTTAAAAACAGAAATGTGTTGGAACCAAAGATTATAATTCTGAGCTTAATTTTAAGATGAAAGTCTTTACAGACTTTCCTTATTTAGAAAATTAATATTTTTATTTATAAACTGCTGCAATATATTTCAAGCAATAAAAAAACATTTTGTAAGAGATTTAAAAATACGTATACTTAATTATTAAACGAAGATAATTAGGTATACGTATTTCAAATTTTCGTTAAAAAAAAACAAAATATGTATTTTATTTTATTAATGGGAGCATAAAATCTTTAGGTCGACTTGCGCGGAATAAGATTTGATCACAGACACAATGTTTCTTGGGAAATTTTTCTTAGAATTTTTTTTTTAATCAGCTAACAAATTTTCCTCATTTTAAAATCCCATTTCTTATCTATTTTACTTTTTGATTGCAAAATATTTTACTTAAATCAAATCATTTATTTTCAGCCATTCTTATCTAAAATCCTTTTTACTCTACAAAAACCTTTCTATTTCTATCAAAAGTGTGTTGCAAAGTTTTGCAATTGTATTTGCTGTCTGTTCTTATGTATTCAATACTATTGTCAATATGTATTGAATAAGTGTCATACAGCAAAAAAAGAGATCAACACAAAGACACAATGTCCAGTTTTAAAATAGAAGGTTTTTTTTTTGGCTTTCTTGCTGTTGCTATTTCTACGATGTAAAACATGTTCATAGCAAATCGAATAGTTTTGCTGGATGTTGTTTTCTTTTAAAGAAAGAGAGGGGGAGATGGCAATGTTTTCTATAGTTGGAAAAAAGTGTAGTAAACTTACACTGGTGTCATTTTTATAAAGGATATTGTTTCGGCAATCGGTAAGATGTGTAAATACATATTTTCATTAACCGGGATACTTTCACTGTAAATAATATATATAATGCGACTACTGATATTAGTTATACAAAGAAGCAACTATATATTTTTTTAATAAAGATAAGTTAATTTTTTCTATAGCAAATGGTGTAAATTGAAAACATTATTTTCTCTTCTTTTTTTGTTTTCTTGTTTTGTATTGATTACAATGCAAAAAATCTTGTCGTTTTATGTGATTGAAACTTGTATTGTGTGCAGCAAATCGAATACGTAAGTAAGTCTGTTTGCAGGTTGAAGTTAATTTTAATAAAGTTGTTAACAATTTCGTATTTTTGTTTATTTGTGTAATATCTACAGCGGTCAATGACCGCTTATCCGTCTCCACACATTTGATCACCAATATTTGTTTTTTTTTATTCATAACTACTTGTTAAATATTAAATATATTGATTAAATATATTAATATATTATCGAAGAGGCTCCCTAGTTTAAAAACTTATCTCAGTCAAGGTGATAAAATATAACTTGATGAGCCTTTTTTGACCAACCACTACCTCCATTTTCGAAAATTCTATAGTAATCACACACATAAACAAATCAATTGCGATGACACTTTTTCGATCAAGGAATTTACTGTTTAAATTACCACAAACTATAATTTGCAATTGGTTGCTTCTATAATAAGCAGGTATTAAAAAATTTTCTTAAGCATCACAAACACATCTTTGGTTTGTAATCTCTACTTATTTTATATTTAATTGACGGTTTTATGTCATTATTGTAGCTGCTTCTGAAAGACCTGCCCCCGTACTCCGTAATTCGCTTAGCTTAAGCTAAATCTCGATCGCTTAAATGCCATAGAGAATACAAAATTTAAACATTTTAGCGATGACATTCAACGGTAAAATTGAGGCGAGTTCAATTTTTTTGGCATTACCAAATTTAGCAATGCACATTACAAAATTGCATTCGTAGCCAAAAATTGCTAAATCAACTTTAAAGATTTTAAGCGATGTAGATTAAGCTTTAGCGAATTACGGAATACGGGGGCTGGTATCCAGATGTTATAGAGTTCAATTATCAATTTAGTTTTACTTATTGGAAAATAGTAAAAAAAATAATGATAGATTCTGCTATTTAGTAACGTTTTTTAAAACAGCAATAATTTGTTGTTGTTTATTTCGTAGAAATAAGATTAAATTTTATAGTCTACTCATAAACCACTCGCTATGAAGCGACTTAGAGGTAAAATGATTTTTAACATTTAATTTGACACTCGCTTTTATTTAAAATTAATATGTCTTCTATACAGTCAAACCTAAATCAGCGCGCTAAGCGTTGTCTATCTATCAAAAATTCTCATTCTCATACAAAATGTATGAAGGAAACCGAAATAGCGCGGCGTTAGCGCTTTGCAATAGAGAAATCCGATATTGCCAGCATGCTAGAAAATGAAGTTGTTGTTGTTGAAAAGTAATGCCATCTCAGCTGTTTCTACGCCAAATCAAGTGATTTACTTACTATTTCATTTCTATTTAGTTATATTTTGTTGAAACGTTTAGTTAACATTACTGTTTATGACACAACTTTAACGCTCGAATTTCGGTAGGTCACACTGGACGCCATTTAACGCAACGCACAATGCTTTAATTTAGGTTAGTCTGATAGCTATTGCACCAGTTAGGCGTTACTACTAGAAAGAAATACAATCAAGGGATTTGTTTTCCTATGTCTGTTCCTAAAAGTCTAGTATTTACATCTAACCATTGTCTAGCCGCATTCCTAAGAATAATTTTATTAATGGAATGTGTTTAATCTTTTGCATCTTCATAAATAATTTTCCACAATTTGTCTTAATTTTTTTGATTATTTGATAACAGTAATTAGTTTAATGACAATTATAATTTATTGTATTCCTTTAGCTGTATAAGCAACCAAATTGTTATTTATCAAATGTGTCAAATACAATTGAAAAAGAGAGGAAAGCAAAATGTCAATGCCAGCATAATTTTATAAGCTGCGTCATAATCATCTTTATTGTTAAATACAATAAACAAATGTTTATTTTAGTTCTTTCTTAGACGGTGTCTGTTTTAATTTAGCTTGTCGCAAAAAATAATCATTCATTGAAATTTTTATTGCGATAATAATTCGTATCCCTTTTCAGCAGCAAAATTATCACATTTATCGTCATCATAATCATCATTTAAAGCAGCCACAAAGGTTATCTTGTTCTTCTTACATTTTTATATTTATATAGAATTTTAGTTCAAAGATATTACATTTTTTCGGTATTCTACTTTATAGGGTTTCTACTTTGCTTTATCTTAATGTTCCGTTCTTTTATTATAAGAACATAAGTAGACTTAGGAAAAGTGATGAGGATTTCAATAAATTTCTTATTTTATTTGTGACAGCAGCAAGTGTCTATCAAGCGCTCCAACACATGCACATCCTTCTGTTAGAGCTACTAGCGTAGGGTATATCAGACTCGACCTAACTTAACATATTATTTTTCGCATTTGTTGTATTTCTTTATATATCAAATAACGTTATCTGTTTCTTTTCTGGTGTATATTCTACCTTTAATGTATTTCTTCTTTTGTTTCTGTTGTTGTCGCTGTTGATGATGGTGTTATTCATTGTCATTCTATCTACTGTTCTTGTATACTAAGACTAGAGTTGAGTTCAATTTTTCTTTGTAAGCAGTGTCAAAATCAAAATTTATTGTTTATGTATTTTCTAGCGAGTCGCAGAAGAAAAGTTACTGCTACACTGTAGCAGAGATAAGCTGTCAGTTGATGTTGGAGGAGGTATTCAAGTCAGGTATTAAGGGAATGAAATCATTGAAAGAGAAAAAAAAAAATTCATATACGGGAAAAATAAAAATTCATATACAGGGTGATACACCTTATTACGTTTTATCTGTTAGCGAAAGAAGTAAGACATATACTTACATATACATATATATAAGTTTTATTCCGTTACTGATTCTTATAAGATCAGCTCAAAAAATGGATAGGAAAAGGTGTTATGAGTAATTTTAACTAACAAATATGTATACATATCGTCGTTCGTAAATTATTGTATTCTATATGACCAAAATGTTTTTTTTTTGGTAAATCCATGTTAAAGTTAGGTGTTAATTACAAAAAGCTGAACCGAAAAAATGTTCGCGATCTTTTTACCAAAAATGTTCTATAGTTTGTTTTTTTTTTTTAAATTTCGTCTTTAGAAACGCGTTTAAGAGTAAGACGCATTAAAAATGGTATCAAACGATTAAAAATATCTCTTAGATTCGCTATTGAGAATGACGAAAAACCGTCAATAAACAATATATAATCAAAAAAAAAAAAACAGTACTAATTGGCCTAGAATTCGAAAAATAATGGGATGGGATGATTAGCGTGATCATAAGTCATTCTTGCATAATCGTAAATACATTTTTATTCTTAACGCGTCAACGAGGCTAAGTGTGAGTATAAAGAAATTGACGTGACTAAGCGTGAGTATAGAAAAAAGTTGACAGAGTTAGATTATATATATTCCTTTAACTCGCACTGGAGCATAGGGTGCCGAAAGAGTTAGTGTGATTTGGTACAATTTTATTGTGATTGTACCGCTAAAATACAAAAAATTTTATTTTGCAGAAATATGGGTTTTGGGAAAAATATTGCATCATTAGTTAATATAAGTATATGTACATATATGTATATAAAAAGTAGGATACGTTGAAAAATAAAAATAAAATTTAAGTTTAAAATTAATATGCTTTTATAAATGATAGTTATTCTACGAATAATTAAAAATTATTAGTAATATTTTATTTGTAAATTATTTTATAGTTTTAAATGCTTTTAAATAAATAATTAGAAAACAAATCTTGATATTTTTTACCAAAAAGAACACCCAATAAGCTGTATTTGCTTAAAAATAATTTCTATAAATTAAAAAAGAAGTTTTATACCATTGTCCCAAATAAAATAAAATACATCAAGAACCTTTTAAGATATTAAAGCAAAAAGACAAACAGTGGCAACGCCGCATATTAATTTTGCCTTGTTGTTTCTGATAATTTACAAAAATAATGCCAGCCGCCATTTTAGTGGTCACTTTTTAGTTCTTCGGCATTTTTCGCACGGTTCGCGTCGGTGATCAAAAGTTACAAATTTAATTGTGTTTCTGTGTTAAATATAAGGAAAAATAAATTAATTTTTCTATTTTAAAGTATTTCTGGAAAAAAAAAAATATAAATAATTGTGTAAAAAAGTAATATTTAGTTAAAATAAAAAAAAAAATGCAAAATAGTTGCTCTGTGATGAAAATGTTTGTGACATTTTATTCGTTTGTTAATGCTCTTGTTTTTCGCTCTTCTTGTTTATTGTTGTTGTTTTTGAAAAGAAGGTGAAGAGAAAAGCTTCTTTTTGCTATTATTAGTAGAATTTCAAGTTTTTTCAAGTTAGTGTAATCTCTTCAATTAAAATGTGTTGTAATAATTGTATAACAAAATGTCACAGTGTTTAATGGTTGTTGTAAAAATATTTTTAAGTGCGAATCATGTTTCGTCGTGTCGTTTATCTGTTTGAACTTTTTCGGTTTTCTTTTATGATTACTAAATAACGGGTGAGAAAATAGTAACGTAAGTTGTACATTTTTTAATACTATAATAACTTTTGAAATATTTTAATAATATCAATACATTTATATTAAATGTTTTTATTAAAATTTAACGAAATTCAATATCTAATAATAATATGTGTTTCAAAATTAAAGTTAACAAAATTATTAAGGGTATTCGTCCAATTGCTTTATATACTTGTATACCTCTTAAACTTAAAATATTATGTATATGAAAGTTTAAGAGTTTAATAGGTATAAGTGGCATTTAAGCGATTAAACCAATACCCCTAATACATAAGTATGTTTGTTTAGCAAAATTTAACCTTCAGAAAATATTAATTCAGTTACTTAAAAACTAAAAAAGATTTTTTATGAAGTAAACAATCACAAAACAAAATCTACTGAAATATTAAATCAATCAGAAGCCGCCAAAGCATATACAAGAAGCCGACAAAAATAGTTATATTTTTTCTTAAAACCAGTATTATTCTGTTTTATATAAAGAGTTTTCTTTTTAGAAAATAAACATGTAAGCTTTGGTGCAGTGCCGAATATAGCGCTTTAACTTGTTTTTGTTTGACTTTAAAGTGTAATATAAGCCACAAAGAAGAAATATGAAAATATTTAAAACAAAAAAATAAAATGCAAAAACTATAAACTTAATTAGGGCCTACATATAAAGCAAAATAAAAAATTATTTGTTTATTTAGAATTTTTGCTCCGCTTTTGTTCTACATTCACGACTTTATACATATTGAATACAATAGCTTACGAAGCTTTTCACTATAGTGTAGTAAGTATAGCACAAAGTCGATCTCAAAAAGTTAGCCAAAAAAATTGGTCTTGTCCCAATTTTTTATTTTGTGGTAAAGAACACAGCAGTTTACGAACGATGATATATGAAATAAACTTTTGCACTACATAACATTCATTTAGAACTCTTCTTAAACACAATAAATATTTCGGAACAAATTGTAAGTTGTCTGCATCTCTAACAATAAAGAATACATTTGAAAATTGTTCGTAAATGTAGTGGCTCAGCTTTCATTATTTTTCTTATCAAATGAAGTAATTTAAACGCAGTAATAAAATATTTAAAATACAATCGCAATTTTAACCCTTAAGTAAGCCACAGGTATTTTTTTTTCAACATTATAATCGATAAATTTTCAAAAAAAAACCAGATATAGATTATCCGATATAAAACAGGAACTCACATATAAATGAGCCCTCTTGGGATAATACTAAATAAATCATATTAACTATCTAAGGGTTAATTTAAAATACATACATATATCATCATTAAATAGCCTAGAACAAGTATGGTAAGTAAAGGTACTTGAAAACATCACTCTTTCTTACCTTAAATGTAAATGATACTTACCAAACAATAGAAATAAATCTAATAAAGAAAATTACTTCATAAATTTTACACAACAAATATTTATTTACCTAATTTTACTTTGTTGTTGCTTTGTGTTGGATTTTATTATTGGAAAGCAATAAACCCAACTGTCATAAGGGAATAACACATTTGCATTTGACAGGTTACTTGTTAAGGAGAAAAGGAAGAAGAAAAGCATCATTAGCATTATATAATAGAGAAAATAAAAATTTTTACTTGTATTGTTTTGGACTATTGAGTTATAAAATTGTTTTATAGCGCTTTCATGATTAGCGGGGATATTTAAACATAATTTTGTCTTTCCGTTTGTAATTTCTACCTTTTAAGTATAATTTTTATGTAAATGAAAATATATAGAAGCGTCAATATCAATTTATAAATGTTTGAATTTATATCCAGCAGACTCATTTAAAGCATGCAGATCCTCCCCATATTCAAAAAATTTAAGCTCTTTTTATTCATAACTAAAAATTAATACACATGAAATTGATCTAAGTGTAAAAGTTAAAAATTAGAGTGAAAATATTTATTTTATACACGCAAAAAAACATGGTTGGGTACGGTCACGGAACATGATCGCAAAACAGTTAAAAAGTACTATGGTCGCTTAAATAATCTTCATGACTGTCACAATCCTATTATGGCTGTAGTCATATTTTATGCCAATAGAAATATCATATGTAGGGTTGCAAGAATAAATTATATATATTTATTTTAACTCTTACCTTGATTTCGACAATTCAAAAATATGTTGCTCTTAGGTTATGGTTATCATGCAGATATTCTAACAGCAATATATTTATGAATACCCATAACTAAAGTAAATGATAAACATCAACATATAAATGATTGCTGTAGGCATAGTTAAGGTTCAGTCGCTCGCCCATAATTAACTACAACATAAAATATGTTTATGCCCATATTTTTCTCTAATTCCTCTATGCTTTAGAGAGTACTACGGTTTGCAAAATTTCGGTCTAAGTATGGCTAAAGATGACGGCTAATTTTTGCTGTATTACAACCAAACTGCAGCCGAGATATGAGTAAACTTTAATTGGACTACTACCAGACTATGACCAGACATGAACTATTAAAAGCCTACGATAATACTACGACCATATTAAGACTAAACTAAAACAAATATTGAATAATATATAAAATAAAAGTAACAAAGAAATTATCCATGACTATTTTGCATTAAAATGACTGAATTTCTTAAACGCACGAGTGGTATCCAATGGTAATTAATCATATGATTTAAATTGTTTAACAGGCTGTATATCATGTGGAAATTTTGAAAGAGAGATCTCAGTTATCATGTTGTGACATCACTAGGGAAGAAGTATGATCTAGACCAACATGTAATTCGTTGTAGAAGTATTTATTTTTTGACATGTGAATTTTCTGAATCCCAAATACTTTAACGAATCACAAAGTCATTAAAGGGACAATTAATGATTTTGTTGAAAAAATCATTATCAAGTTGGTGATGATGGGTTGTTAATTTATCTAAATATTTTTACTGTAAATAGACATATATCCCTTAGACTTTGTCAGCAGGTAGCCGTAGATTATATGTGATAATACGCAGTAAATAGATTTTTTAAATGAACAATTCTTGTTCACGACACCGAATTGAATTGGACAGACTGTGTTGGAGGAAGTCTAAGTTTTTTTATAATTAGTATCACTTACATCCATGAACATGAAGTATAACCCTCATGAATTGACCGCCCCTTCAAAATCGGGTTTGAAGCTACTCGACTGCTTGCAAGAAACCTTGACTGTAAAATAACTGAAGAATCGTTGCAGTGTGAAAAAAAAGAAAATTAAAATTTTTAATCTCAATTTAAGAAATTTTTTCTAACAGCCTTCCTAAGGCAAGGCAACTTATTATATTTAAAAATGCACAAACGTAATAATTAACATTTTAATTATTTTATTATTTCTTTTTTCATTCGTTCTTTCTCTCTCTCCTTATTTGGTTTTTATGCAAATACTTACAATCGCATTAATATTTTAATTGAAACGCTTTAAGTGCTATTTTTCTTCTTCACTTGCTGCGCAGCTTTTAAAACGAAGAAAAGAAAAAGCCAATTAAGAATGTTTTCTACATATTGAATTTAATGCAGATATGCTGATAAGCTTTTGGCAGTTATGGCTCATTTGTTTTATAATGGAAGCATGCACGTATTACTTATATACAAACATTTTACCAACATCATATTTACAAGAAAATCCTTTAAAAAGGAGCTTCATATTTAACGCAAGTTACATAAACCTTCTGTTTTTTACAGTTATGCAACGTTTCTCTTCTTCTTTTTTGACAGTTATTTAAGAGTGTAAATATGAATGGGCAGCTTATGTGTGCGTGTGATAACTGAAGATGAAATAAAATAACGTTTCCGGTTTCCTTGTTCTTGTTTAATTATGTAAATTCATACATAACAAACGTATAACAGGGATAAGGAAACACATTTTTGTTTTCGTCTTTGCTTTTTTATATATTTTGCAACAAAGAAACTGTCTGTTGTTTTTTTAATGAGTGGTTTTATTAAGTTTTTTCAAATCTTGTTGCTGGCTGTTATTTTTTTAAGCTTTGATGTAATTATAAAGAAGTGAAGCAATAAAATTTTGGTATAAAAAAAAAGTATTTTTTAAAGGCAGAACTGAAAAAAGTTAAGGTTAATAATTGCTTTCCTTTTAATTTCAAACTTATATAGTCCTTGTAATACTTTTTTAACTAAATTTTTTCTTAATTCACTTGATTTTGGGTTCTTGTCAGGGATTTAAAAAACAGCAAGATATAAGGTTTGAACAAGTATTATGTAAAAATATCAATCTTAAATAGTACAAAGCTTTCTTTAGAACTTTAATTTTCAGTTTCTGACATATTGCATGAGTCCCTTATATGTATATTTGCCCCTAGAACATTGTACGAAATATTTCTACTTTAACATTTTATCTTTATTATAACTAAATATTATAGTAAGTTAACATAACGATTACGTTACGATTATATACAAAAAGTTTTTTTCTTATTAAAATCGATTTAAATCCTTTAAAATTTTTCTCCAAGTGGTTTAATTGTAAGTTCGTGTATCTAAAAGATAATATCAAAAAAATGATTTAAATTTTATTTCAAAAATTTTGCAAATAAATTATTTTACCTGAACATGAGGTGGCGTTTGAAGACAATAAACTACAGAGTCAGCGATATCAGAGGCCTCCAGCCATGCAATATCTTTTGCTTGGTCCAACATTTTTTTTGGACAAAAATTAGTAAACACTAACCCTGGGCTAATACTCTGCAACAAGAAATTAACAATTAGTCAACCATAGGAAAATGATGAAAAAACCACTTACAGTTACTTTAATTTTTGTATTGTGCGTTAAGAACTCATTACGATAAACTTCAGTCATAGCTGTTATTGCATGCTTCTAAGCTGTATACATATTGGAGGAAATATTGAATAAATGCATCATCATGAGGAAATCTTTATATTTCACAATAATATACAACCCTTATATGTACTAGATTAGGGTTGGGCAAAAATATCAATATATCAAAATATCGATATTTAAAAACAAGATATATCGATATATCAATATTTTTAAAAACTGGTTTTGTATTTTATTATAGAATAGACTGTTATAATGCTTGTGTGGAAAACAACGCTGCGACAAATTTAATCACATTTATGGTACATATTTGCAAGTCTACGTTTTTTCAGTATTTTTATAAATTTACGAAAAATATCGATATTTTTAACACCATATATATCAATCTTGATCGATAAGAACATCAATATTTTTTGCGTTTGCCCATCCCTAGTACTTACCTGCTACTTGCAAAAAATATTTATTTTCGACCTTTGGCCATAGGTCGATAGAAGGACCCCCCAAGGGTCTCATGTCCCTTAGGTAACACACTTAAGCATGTAGTCGGCTTGTTGTGCTCTTTGTAGATAGGAAGGTCGAAGCTTAGGCTTAACAACACATATAATTTTGATTCCAGAAATATCTTTGAATAAAAGGAAACTGTAGTATTATTATATTATAAGGTATGCACCATAAAAGACCTTATGCTTCCCACTAAAACCACAGAAATAAATAAAAATATATACCATAAATTTATAATATGACATTTAATAATTTATAAAAAATTCGATAATTTTTGTAACTGCATAAAATTATTAATACAAGACAACCTGATTGCCTATATCAAACCATCGAAATAAAATAGAGGCAACAGAATTATTAATATCTGATATAAAAAGGCAATTCCTGAGCAACATTTCTTAATAAATTCAATACGTGTTTGAAACCAACTACCCTCTCAAACTCAAAATATAAGTAACACAAGGCATTTTTATGATGACACTTAATGTTTTGCTTATATATTTACATATACATATGTAGCATGGTTGTGATCAGATAATATTTTATTTTTGAAAAGTATTTTTATTACTTTTTGTTAATGTTAACCTCAATTTTATTTTAATTATCTGATTAAAAAAAAAAAACAATTAAAGGGACAAAAAAAGTTTTCTGAGACTTATTTTATAGTTAATAAAAATAAATATCTACATTAAATATCTTAAAATGTCTCTAATATAAAGAGGCATATTGTTCATATTAAATAATATGTAAATCATTAACATTTGCTAATACGTATGATTAATATTAATTTAAAATATACAACGCGTAAGTGCCTGATTTAGAGATGAGCGATACCTGTGACTTACAACCAAACCTTTAACAGCGCGCTAAGCATTGTCTACCTTGAAAAATTCTTATTTTTATACAAATTGTATAAAGTAAACCGAAATAGCGCAGCGTCAACGCTTTACAATTGGAAAATCGGATATTGACAGCGCGTTGGAAAGTGAAGTTAGATGTGGATGGTTTTGTTATTGTTGAAAAGTATTGCCATTTTAGCTACTTTTACGTCCAGCCTAGCGACTTACTTATTAAGGTTGGCCCGTTAATAGATACGACTGAAAAATCCCTGGTATCAACAATGACTAAAAATGTTAAGAAAATGTTACCTGCGATGTTGTTACTTTCAATTAATCATGTTTTCGTATTTTTGCAATTTTATCGTCTATTTTGTATGTTAACATTAACTAACAGCCAACAAATCTGGTTTAGAGATGAGCGATACCTGTGACTTACAGCCAAACCTTTAACAACGCGCTAAGCATCGTCTACCTGTAAAAATTCTCATTTTTAAACAAATTGTATAAAGTAAACCGAAATAGCGCTGCGTCAACGCTTTAGAGTTGGAAAATCGGATATTGACAGCGCGTTGGGAAGTGAAGTTAGATGTGCATGGTTTTGTTATTGTTGAAAAGTATTGCCATTTTAGCTACTTTTACGTCCAGCCTAGCGACTTACTTATTAAGGTTAGCCTGTTAATTGATACGACTGAAAAATCCCTGGTATTAATAATGACTAAAAATGTTAAGAAAATGTTACCTGCGATGTTGTTACTTTCAATTTATCATGTTTTCGTATTTTTGCAATTTTATCGTCTATTTTGCGTGTTAACATTAACTAACAGCCAACAAATAATATTGCTGTTTCTTTTGTTATTTTTTAGCATGTACATATGTATTTGTAGGTGCAGACAAAAACCACAAACACAGTTTACCGAGAGGTGTTTGTACTAACTAAAATATAAATGTGTCGTAGTTCTGTTAAGTGTGAAAAAAACCTAAATCTTATAAACATTCTTCTTATTAAAGAATAATTTTAAACAAAAAGAAAAAAGTAACAAACTGTGATTACAGTCACTGTTTAAAAATGTATTAATTTAAAAATAACATTCACTGCTAACGATGTTCTTTAAAAATCACGAGATTGCTCATCCCTAGTCTGGTTAATACAATAAGCTAGGAGGCGTATGGTTATGATCAAGAAAAACTATAAAAAAATCTAATTAAGTAGAATAAAATAGAAAAACTAAGAGCTTTTGATACGTTCAGAAATGGGGGTTTTGTCTATTTCAAATTTGAAATATTTAAAAGTGTTTTTTAAATTTCCTTAATACATATTTTTCTTCCTTTTAAATTTTTTAAAATTCTTGACAAAACACTTATACGTATTTTGTGTAACTTTTTTTTCTTCATTAACATCTACTGTTGTTTTTTCAGGACTTTTTTATATATATAATTGTGACACTGAAAATCATAATTAAAAATAAAGTTAAGCAACATTAACATATATAACGAAAAAAAGGAAACAAATATAAAACGTGCACGATATTTTTAAAAGATTAAAATGAAACGTGACTAAAATAATTAACAAAATTTTTAAAAAATTTAAAATATTCATATAATGATGAAAACTAGTTTACTAATGTTTTTGAAACGAATTAAATATATATTTGTGCTATTAAAAGCAATTTTATACAAAATATTGAGCAAAGTTATTGACTAATGAAATGTGCTTTAAGAAGCAAGAATTATTATTTTTAGATTTAAATTTAGTTCTGATATTTACTTTAATAATTTAAATACATTGTCCCCTGACTGTTGATTACTTTAATTTGCTGGTAATTAATTTCATATAATTAAAACAGTAAAATTAGAGTAATAAAAACGAGTTTAAAATTTAAGCTAAAAAAAGTAACTCTTGGCAAAGAGTAAATAAAATATCCTTAAGAAAGTACACTTTCAACTTTTATTCGAACTTATCAAAACACCCAAAATCACTGTTGTTTTAAACCAAAGTCTTAAACAAGAACTTCAATGCTAGAAACAAAACAATGAAAAAAATTACAATAGATCTAGTTTATTATTAATTTGGCACCACCACTAACACAACACAACACAACTTAATAGCAATAACACTAACTTCAAATGTGTTTAATTGAAATTAAAATAAACAGGCATACTTTTAGGCACCATGTAGCCCCATCCGTGTATTTCTCTATATTATTCATGACTTTTAAGCCATTTAAACTAATGATAATACAACGTTAATTTAGAACAAACGAAAAAAAATGAAACACAACACATTTTGCTGAAACACTAAAGTGTTTTTCCTTGTTGTTGTCATTATTTTAAATTAAAACTTTAGGAGTAATTTGTTATAAACAACGACAATGGTAATTTGTTTTGTGCAGAGGCCAGTGTAGGGTAATTTTTGGTTGAAAACATCTTTTGACTAAAATCTCAGTAGTTTTAATACTTATTGCAGAGACAAATTGGTGGCTAATGAGCAACGACAATTTTATAATAATGTGATTAGAAAGAAACTTATAAAGATTAAAAATTAGGATTTATTTTTGATATTATTACGTTTTTACCTTAAAGAAACATTGGTTTACTTTCACTTAAATTAACCCGGTTTATTTAATTGACAGTTAGAAGCAAACTAGAAGTTGATTTAATTGTAATACTTTATTAACTTTCAGATGTAATTTAATTTTAGAGTTATTGGTTGATTATAACACAAACGTAATAAAAGTTACTTTAATGCAAAATGTAATTGCTTGCTGTTAGTTACCAAAATTGACAATAGCTCAAGAAGTTAAAAGTCGTTACTTTTATGTTATTAAATAAATATTAACTTTTAATGTATTATACATGGTTTTGTGGGAAACTTGGCTTATTGCTACTCTTATACACATAATACCTAAAAAGGCTTTAGAGTCTATTTGATAAAATGTTGAAAATAATAAACTATTGCTGAAGAAAAAAACTATTTATGCTTATCGTAACCAAATGAGATATATAATATCCAATTTAAATAGTTTTCAATAAATTCTACGACAAAAGGTTATGCAGTGTCCATAAATTAACTACTTTATGGACAGTAGATATGTTGTAGTCATTAAAAAGTATGTAAAGTAATAAATACTGAAATACTATGTAGTTCCAAAAGTTTCTGGCAAAAACAAACTTTACTTTTTGTAAGGAGCAGAAGCTTCTCTTAGTGTTAGGCCGCAGTTGCTAGAGGTTATCAGATTAAATTCTCAAAGGTTCTTGATAATAAAACAAAGAATCTCAATCGAAAATAACTAATTTACGCCTTAATGTTAACTTTTTAGACTTACACTATCTTACACTATGTTAAGTTCTATAAAAACATTACCTTTGAGTGTTTCAGAAGATAAAGAAAAAAACATTTTTTAAGACAAATCTAAAACTGTTTGCTTTACTTTTAAATAATGTCTCGTGGACTACCCTTAACATTTGGGCAATTTTTTTCACCTTACCACTTAAGGGTTAATAATTTCGTGTTGCAAATATTTTAAAGGTAATTTTTTGGTTTATGTGAATTATTTTTTTAAATTTGTTTTCTGGTTTTTCTACTTTCTACTAAAGTTCCGTTTTATTTTGTAGACCTTGTTGATAAATGTGTTGGTTTTTTATAGCAAATGCCTTCGCTTGCTATTTTCCCATTCTCATTAACTGACTATAATTTTATAGCCTTTGCTTAAAATCTGCTCTTGTGGAAATGGTGTGTTATCTTTAATTTTTGTTTTATTTATCCATTAGCTGATGGATTCATTTTATTGTGTTTGACCGAACAATAACCACTTGTTAATTATTTGCAAGTTATTTAAATTTTTTAATTGCTTTAGCAATCGAACTTGTATTTCTGGCTGCTAAAGTTGCTGTTGTTGTTATTAAATTTGATATTCAAATATTTTAAATACATCTGCGATTTTTTTAAACGTTTATATGGTAGAAAGATACACCAAAATGCAAAAGAATAACTGATAAAGAGAGTGGATAAAAAGAGTTAACTAATTTAAATATTGGAATGAAGCAAGTATTGATACGTTTGTATATATGGTCCTATAATGTAGTTGTAGTACCCAGCAAAAACTTGCATTGATTTGTAATGAGTTAAAATGATCAAAAATACAATAGTTGCACTACTTACCTTTTGGCATTTTAACCCATTACTTTAACAGGGCGATGTCATTGGAGGCAACTACTTACCCTGTTCGTTTACAAATAAGTACTTAAATAAGCCATTACCACCCTCGCTTACACATAGGGATTTTTTGAAGTCATTACTTAAATGTCATTAAGTAACTACTTACTAATAATATATTTAAAATATTTTATATAACCATTTGTTTTTAATAAGTTAAATATGCAATTGATTGCATAGGCCTACATTACTCACTATCAATAATGTATTATACACGGCTTTCTGGGAATGAAACTGAGGTTTGTTACTTCTTTACGTTACGTTTTACAGAAACACTTAGAAAAAACCTTTAGAGTTGGTTTAAAAACCATCATGTATTCATAATTATCCGTCGAAAATGTAATTACTTATACTTCAAATATGTTAACCCGTATGAGAATCATAATATTTAAATTAAGTGGCTCCTAGCATTTTTTTCGTTTAACAAAAACACTTAGAAAAAACTTAAAGAGTCGGTTAGGAAACCGTAATGAGATTCATAAACATCCGTCGAAAATGTAATTACTTATACTTAAAGTATGTTAACCCAAATGAGAATCATAATATTTAATTTAAGTGGCTCCTAACATTTTTTTTCGTTTAACTTAGAAACACTTAGAAAAACCTTCAGAACCGGTTTGAAAACCATAATGAAATTTATAAACATCCGTCGAAAATGTTATGGCTTATCTATACTTAAAGTATGTTAGCCCGATTGAGAATCATAATATTTAATTTAAGTGGCTCCTTACATTTTGCCGTTTAACTTAGAAACACTTAGAAAAACCTTGGAGCCGGTTTGAGAACCGCCGTTTAAATTTATAAACATCCGTGGAAAATATAATTACTTATACTTAAAGTATGTTAACCCAAATGAGAATTATAATAATTAATTAAAGTGGCTCCTAACATTTTTTTTTGTTTAACAGAAATACTTAGAAAAGACCTTTAGAGCCGGTTTGTCATTAACCAGCTTTTGCTCGGTAGTTTATTGTACATGTTTTCCACCATTGAGGTTTTAATGTATGTAATTGTATTAATATTAATTTATACATCACAAGATCCAAAGTTAAGTTTTTTTTTCAAATAAGGAGTAGACTTTAAGTAAAGCAATTGGCTTTTGTTTGTCGATATTATGGGGAAACAAAATAAATTTACCTGTATAAATTCCTTCTGCTTTTATTCATTTTATAAGTGAGTAAGATGTGGGTGCGGGTGTGCAAGGGATTTTGTGCGGATTAATATTTAATGGAAAGAAGCCGCTAGAAAATAATTTTGTACTTAAGGATTTTACGCATAAAATTTATACCTTTAATTGTAATAAAATTATATGCCTGGGCGTAAACAATATAATTTTTTTGTTTAGCAGAAGCAAGCAAAATTAGGCAACAATGAGTTTTTATTATTTATTAATGCAAAACAAATGGATACTAAAACTTTAATGTATAAAAAACAAATAAGAGAGTTTTAATCAGTCAAGCTCGGCTAAATTATGCCTTACCACATGTATAAATTTTTTTAAAGTTTTATGTGAGCGCAGGTGATCTATAGCGGTAGACGTTACACGAAAGTAAGGTCGAATAATTTACTAATTTTAAAAATTTAAAAAACTTTAAAAAAAATAATAAATAAATTTTTTCCCGGATTTCACAATTTTTAACCGCGTTATTTTTGCTTTATGTAGAAGTTACGCAGTTATTGGCCCATTATGCTAAAAAGACTTGTTTCAAAAAAGTCATTTAATAAAACGATAACGAGGCAATACGAGAAAGTTTTGGCTAAAGTCTAAACATAACGATTTAGTGTAGTAGAAAAGGTTTACTAAAAATCTGTGGTTTATATGCATATAAAAGTCGAACTGCCGCAAGACCTAAGAGAAGAGAGTCTGGTAAATAGATAATTGAACTTGAACAGGTGCATGCTAAGTTTTTAAATAAAATTGTATTAAGTGATGAAGCCTAGGCTTTGTTAGGCATTAACACTACTTTACTTTAGAGATCCTTTTGATCCATTGTGAATTAAAAACAATTTTAATCCAAGGAAGTATTGAACTAGGAATAAGATAAAAGCATTACTGCTTATACTTATATAAGTTCATTTGGAAACCTAAACAAATTCAACATAAAAATATTTATTAAATCGTTTGAATCTATGGTTTTTGGGCAACGATGGATATTTAAGACAATAATGAACCTGTAAAATTCCTAGACACACATTGTTGCTGTATATTCTCCCAGGCATAATAGATTTTACTATGGATTCACTAGCAGGCCTGATTCATATCTGTTTTATCTTAAGTCGTGAAACAAATGTCGGATACGCGGATCTAACCTTTGATCATCAATGAAAGTAATATGTTTAATGCGGATAGCCCCCTACAGTTTCATCAACTTTTAAGCAAACTGAAGATTTGCTCAACAAAGTAATATAAAAAACTTGTTTCAGAGAATATAAAAACATTGAGAATAATTTTTTGAAAATCTATTTTAAAACTAAGTTAATTCCAGTGGAACTTTATGTTTTTAATAACCACTTGACATTTTAATTAAATCGTTTATCATATTTTTTCTCGTTCTTATATATATTTTAATAGGCAATAATAAAAAAATATATTTAGCTTTTCTATCTTTAGACTATACCGGGATTGATTATAATGTAACGTACTTTTAGGAGTGGAAGCAGTTGTTTTCTTTTTATTATTAAGCCTATTGCGTTGTTTTATTTATTTAAAACATTTTTTATTCGGTCCTAATTTCCATTGGGGGCTGTATGTATTATGACTTGTAAAGATCTTGGGTATATGTGAGTATAAAATGTATTTGTATGTTTACTTTTTTATAAATTTCTTTAAGTCTACAATATTGCTGTTACACTTTGTACACATAAAGACAAACATACATATATACATACAAACGTATTTACAATATAATATAAGATGTAATAGTACTACCTTTAACAGCAGCAACAATAAAAGTAATAAGAACGAACGATACTATGTACATACAAACATATTTATTTACGCGTATGTAAATTGTTTAAATTAACATATAAATTAATTGTAATCAGTAAAAAAACATATGTAAATTGCGATTTATTATGTTACTTTGTGTGCGTGTGTGCATTGTATATGTATTTGTATTTATTTATACATATTTTGCAGTGCCTGCACTTTAACATACACAGAAAAGAATACGAAAGTTAAGATATATTTCAAATTAAAAAAAAGGTTTATGGGTAAACAATGGCAGTACAAGTTAATTTTTAAAGTTCTCGCCATTTAAATTATCGTTAATAGAATCGTATATAATTAAGATCGCAAGTAGCTGCATTGTTTGTAGTTTGTATTTTTAAACGATAGTAACTGAAATTTTCGCATATTATAGCACCTAAAAAAAAATTTTGGAAGCAAAGATTTGACATCAGAAAAAAGTTATGTGCAGTTCTCTCTTTGGCTTTCAAGCCCAATTGTGATCCCTAGTCGGTTCTAAAGCAACTAATTTAATATTATTTTGCATTCTATTTGCATCAGTTTTTTTAAAAGTCAGTTAGCGCGGCAATGCTCTTACTAAGTTAACTAATAAATAAATCTTCTTTTGTGCTGCCAGATTAGAGAAAGTAAATTTTATTTTTTAGTAATTTGGAAATAAGAAACTAAACATACATGTTTTATACATTATACATGTTATATATTAAAAAAAATGGAGCCTATTTTTATACTGAAAAAGGGCTGCAAAAAGTAGTAAAGGCAAAAAATTTTAGGCTAAAAGAATAGACGAAATTGGTAACACTTGCAGTCGGTGAAATATTTTTAAAGTGGATTCAGCCTTATTAAAGTAATAATGTTTTTTTTTCAACAGAAACCAATATTGCTTAAATAGTATTTTGTAATTAATATTTTTTTCTGTGTATAAATATTATATGACTGTATTTGCATACAAAAACATCCTTAATTAAGCGGTACTCGATTGCAATGTATTCACTTTATTATTGGAAAATATGTTATAAATAAAATGGTAGAAAAATATTCTGGAAATGGAGTATTTGTGTGAAATTCAATCATTAGTTATTTTGAATATTTTATTGTTTAATATATACATTTAAAACGTATTTCCTCAAATTTTATCCACTATAATTTAAATTCCTGTAATTAAATTTATATTCATAAATACATCGATTTAAATACATACATATAAAATATAAGCACATTTATAAGTGATCATTTAATATCTTTTTTTAATAATTTAATCAAAAAACATACATAAATCTAATTGTAACGAGAAAACGATACAGGGGGCAAATTACGGCATTCGATATCGAATGAAAATAAAAAATTCTATACCAAATGCACAGAAAACTCGAACTTTCGATCGAACGCCGTAATTTGCCCCCAGAAATGTTTTTTTTTTAATTATAATTGATAAAATTGAATTTATATTCCTATAAGAGGATAACAATTTTTTTGTAAATGTAAAGGCATTACATACTTATATTTCCATACATACATTCCCAAAAACATATGTATATATGCACATTTATTAATACGCCAATATGATTTTTTAATTAAATAAACATGTTTTAATTTTTCTTTTTTTAATTTAAAACAGAGTTAATATTTAATAGGATTATTAAACTTTAATAACGGTAATTTGATTGTTTTATTATTAAATAAGAAAACGTGCAAACGTGTGTTAAAATAATATATAGATTAAACTTTTTTTTTTAACAAAGAAAAAGTTTAATAAACAAAAGTTTGTTCTTACACCACATTATGGGGAGAGGCTATATACGCGGCCTGTGTTAGTATTTGTAACACCAGCAGGTTTTCAATCAATAAATAATATATGTAATATTGTTTGTACATTTCTCTTTCGTCTAAGTTAACATTCTTATCAAATGACAGGTGGCAGATTTAAAGAAATTATAAAACACGTCCAAAAGTAAACAAAATAGAAATTTATTTAAATTGTTTTATTTTTTAAATTCCTCTAGGAAAAAGGCCTTTCAATAAATGAATATTTATAATGTCCTAAATTACATACATAGCCCTTGAGTGAGTTAAATCGATATTATTAGTTTTACAAAAAACAAATTTTAATTAACTTATATTTGTGGCAAAAATTAGAATTTTCTCTTTTGGGTATTTAAGTTGATGTTAGTCACACACGCAATTGTATATGACAAATAATATTTTTAATTAAATTTTTTAGTTTGACAATTTTCTAAAAAGAAAAGGTTGTTATATTTTAACAGCATTTCATGAATAGTTTTATCAACACCAAGAAATGTTTTATTAGCAAAGAAAAAGTGACAATTTTATAACTTTACAAATTCTACAACTACATTTGGAACTTTCCGTTTAGTGAAAATTTGTTGTGCAAAAATGTTTTATACACAAATTTAAGAAAACTTGTGTTTAAAAAAATAAAATTAATATAAGCTTTAAAATAAAGTCTCTTTTGACAGATTTTTACAAATTTTCTTACAAATTTTTATAAACAAAATTTTTTAAGTCTGTTGAAACAAAATTTTTTGGTAAAGAAATTTATAGAATATATTTAAAAAATTTTTTTTTATACAAAATCTGTATAAATAATTAAGAGTTTTTTCTCACAAAAAGTTCTGTACATTTTTTTCTTCAACATATTTTTTAAATTTTATTTTTATGGAAAATTTTTTATAAATATTTTTTTGAAAATATTATTTTCATAGAAAAATTGTTTAATATTTTTCTGGAAACTTGATCGTCTTTGTAATATTTTATATATTACATTAAAAAATTTTATTTCCATACATATTACAACAAATTCTTACTTAGAAGTTTTGTTTTTAACAAAATTTTTATAATAGAAAATTGTTAAAAAAATTTAAAACAAAATTTATAAAGGAAAATTTAAAAATAATTTTTCCATAAACAAGAAATTGTTACAAATATTTTAATATTAACATTTGATAATTTTTTCGTTATAACTTTCGTTAATTTTTCTTTTTCTTATTTTTTATGATAACGCTTAACGCCAGCAGCGTTTGCAACACTTGTAAATTTGTTTAGTTTCATTTAGCCGTTAAGTCTGTTTCATTTATAATTTACAAGTAAGACATTTTCTTTTATTTTATTGTTCCATCTGTTGGACATTGACATTGAGGTATTAAGCAAGAAAAGCATTTAATAAATAATGATGTTTGATTCAGTTTGTTTGAGCATGTCTACCATTTAATCCGAAACAATTTTTTATAATGAAAATGTCACAAAAGTTGATTCAAACATTAGAGCAACAGTTTTTTTTAATCGCCTGCTAAAAATCTATAAAAAAAACTAGTAAGAGCGTTATAATCGACTATACCGAATCTTATATACTCTTCACTACGTTCTCTATGTGTGTAAATTGGTAAATTTTTTTCAAAATACACAAACATTTTTTTTTCCAATATAATGATTTTTGTGTTAAAAAACAAAAAAACAAAAATTTTTTTTTGCTTATATCTCGAAAAAAAAATTTGTTTTTGCTTATATCTCGAAAAAAAAAATTTTTGCTTAAAAATCGAAATT
>NDXZ01020828.1:0-10271 GCA_003055125.1 Paykullia maculata
TCAAAACTTTATTTGAAAAAAAAAAAACAAAATTATAAAAAACATTCCGGGCTTTATTAAGATTTTATTTTATTATATTTTTCATAAAAAGTTATTTATTGGATCTTCGTTTAAATTAATGAACTTACAATAAGCTTTTAAATTTTATATTTAATAAAAAAGTTTATTAATTTTGAGTCCATCTTGTACTGGACGACTAATTTGTATCCATGGTTGATACTTAACTTATCATCCAACCTCCTCCTGTTCTCAGCTTAAATCGGCAGTATTAAGTCTTCATAATCGAATATGACGCCGGTTATTTTGGTAACTACCAGGTATTGGCTTTAAATGTGATTCGAAAACAATATGAAAACAATTTTGTTATTTAGTTTCAATAGAAAAATTCTTGTTAAAAATATAGAAATTTAGAAAATATTTTCATAAAGTATAGTTTCAAAATCAAAATCTTCTATAAAAGTTGACCTGCATAATATTTTTCCTTCTTTATTTTAAATTAAAACTAAAACTAAGTGAAGTTCCACATTTCTATGCTTATAAAGTTCTATTGACATAATTACTAAATTGACATGACTAATGATTCCAGCAAATAGAGTTCGTTGTATAAATAAAATTATTATCAGTTAGTGAATTCTAATTCTGGTCAAGCAGCTGCTACTGATACTCCATATCGAGACAGGAAAGCAAAATTTTTCCTTCAAGGTTGAATGCAGATACAGTGGTGTGTGGAACTATTTTTTTTTTAATTTTAATTGATTTTTTATAAATTTGTAAGTTTTTTAGTTGGTTCGCAATATTGTGACAAAGTTTTTTCCAGTCATATTCACATATTGAATACTTATATGTAAAGAAAAATTTTTGGTAAGACTTTAATAAAATTCAAATGTGTTTAAGAAATATGTCCCAATTAATGTTTTTTTCTTTAAAAAGTATAAAAGTATTGATTTAAATCCCATAATTAAAAACGTTTTTAGTATTGAGTAAAATACTAAAAACGATTAGATTAACATTATTTGACATATAATTTTAAGGCATTACAACTGCTGCTGGTGTGTACATGGCGTGATCTATCGGTTAAATTTTCACACATTATTTGCACGTAAACTGGCTGTATTCCAGCAATAATTCTTCAAATAGATACGTTACATTACTTTTAACCAGTCGGTCAGTTAACAGGTCTACTTCGTAAAATCAATTATTTGTCATGTATATCCGTTTAAACCAATTAAGGCAAAAAAAGTTAGTAAATATTTCTTTGTCCCGCTTACCTTTGAGTGCAATGTTCTGATCATTAGAATTTTTGAAAAAATGTAGACTTATAATTCCACGGGCCAAATACAGATGTAGACTTACGACAAAGTGATTTACGAATTGAACAGTGTTTTTTAAAATAAATTTCAAAAATAAATATTGTTGACCTTTGTTCGCTTCGCAGATCATTTTCAGGGATTTGTTTGGAATTTTTAAACGGTTATATTGAGTTAAAAACTTTTTATTTGTCTATAAGTTTATTGACAACTGGTTAATTTTGGATATTTATTTATTTATAATTATAAATTTATGAACTAAAGCCAAACAATAATCTACCATAAATATAAAAATTTGGAAAATGCTTCTATGGTGTATGTTTATTCATTATATATGTTCGCCAAATAAAACGAACTTTAAAGAACCAAGAACTCTCAACTCAGTTGTCCAAAAAATAAACAACAACAAAACAATGTTGCCAATTTATAATTCTCAGTTACTAAAAAAGCACCCTTTAAACCTCAAAAATATATCTTTAATCCCAATTATGAAAAATTGTAATTTATTTAATACTAGTCTATGCTAGAAAGTTATTACAGTGAAAAATTGTGCCTCATAATTTTCCTTCTTATAAATTAATAGATAAACTCAGGTTTAGTCTTTTGGGGTATAAATATAATAATTTTAATATAAAACAAAATTTACGTTCTTGGCTTAAGAAATTTGTTGCCTCTGCCCAAGTTTAATTGGAGAAATTTTGTAAATTTGTTGTTTTTTCCCTGTTGTACTTGTGCTGTTCTCATAATATTTTATTTGGAAAAATATTTATTTTGTTGTTACCTTTTCATTGCTTGAAGAATATAAGACTATCACTTCCTAGGGGCTGTCATCATAAATCTAAGTCATTTTGGGTGATGTTTAATTTTTGCTTGCAACATTAAAAAAATGAGTGTGTGTGTGTAACTACATACATATATGTACTTATATGTATGTAAGAGTGTGCAAGTGTGTGTGTTAGAATTTCACCTTATTTAAAATAGAAGTTTATGGTTTAATATTACTAACAACCCACATTGTAGCTTATCCAACCTGCTTCTACTCTTATGGCTTCTTGTCTTTTACACAGTTAAGGATAAGAAAAAGGAGAAGAAAAAACAAAAAGGAGCAAAGATGGATCGTTATCGTTTAAGATAAGTATTTTAAAATGTTTTAACACATTTCTTTAAGTCGTTGTTGAATTATGTAGGCAAATTGTATTTAGGTTACAAAATATCTTTCGTCGTCTAACGTGTGTATTTGTGCGAGTGCCTATTTGTTTGTCTGTCTGTCTGTCTGCCGAAGGTTTCTTTATCATAAATAAATGTTGTAATTTGATTATGGCTTTTTGTAGGCAAGTTAGTGCCCCGTGTATAAAGGACTTTTGTATGGTTTTTCCATATTGTTGTCTATCACATTGTCGGCGCTATTTTTTTTTAACAGTATTTAGTCTCAAAAGTTTGCCTAACGACTTAAAGGGAGGTGATAAAATGTTATTTTTTTCTTTACTACCTTAAAAATGGGCAATAGCCTAGAAAATTACATAAATTTTATAGAGGCATTATGTTACTTGTATTTTTTAAAATTTTAGTTAAAATAAATTAGTTAAAATAAATGTTTAATATTTTAGAGAAATGTTAATAAAGGTCTTGTTAAAATTTAAGAGAAATTTATCATGTATTTAATTTTAATGTTTACCTTTTTAAAGGATGACATTAAAAAAAAGGTAATCTTGGAGAGGGGGTGTTTTACAAAAAACTTAACTGCGACCCGAACTTAAGTGCAACCCAAAAATTAAGTTATTGGCCATTAAGTATTTTTAGATTGATTATTTTAAATCAAAATCTGAAAATCTTTTCTTTTTAATGTTTGTAAATTAAAACAATATTTGACAACAAATATTCCAAGTCAATTTAATAGTTTTTGTTAAAACTTATTAAAATTCTAAATAAATAAAATGATTTATCTATAAATTAATCTGTCAGTTTATGGATTTTCGTGCAAAATCATAAGCACAGTTGTTGAAAAAAAACATTCAATTCCCCAAGCACCAAATATGTTGAATCTTCGTATATAAAAGTAAAGATTTGTTCTTCGGTATGTGATAATTGTATGTGTTTGGCTTTAAATACGGCATAAGCTAAAACATTGATGTCAATATAACATTTTAGTTTTATTTTATATGTATGTGTTGCCACCGCTACCACTATCACTGCCACAATTGTCTTCACAGACAAGTGCAATTAAAAACTGCATTCAATTTAACAAGTTGGGACTTGTAAAGGAAGTGGATAGAAATAAGACAACCAAAAACAAAGGAAAAAAGAGAAAATGATTTTTCTAATTACTGCGATTATGATCAACATTTATATTGCATTTGTTTAACGGAGTTTGTAAAAAAGTAAGTTCCTGTTTGTGTTTAAAGAAAAGCAAAAAATAGTTTAGGGGGTTTTTTGTTGTGGCAAATAGAGAACATCATTATACTTTTGCAAAGAAGTTTTTGCTGAGATATATTTTTAAAAATGAAACAAGCAAGGGTCTATTAAAAAGATTTTGTCTATAAAACAATTTTCTTTTTCAAAACATTATTGGTTTTAATTAATAGAATTTCGCGTTGCTATTTATTTTTAAAGAAAAGTGCTGAAGAAAGCCATCATATTCTTCTAGAAGCTTATGGCGCAATTTGTACGTTTATCGCACTTATCTTTAATGCCTTAAAACTTATTTCTAGAAGTGATTTTAAAGACATCAAACTCCATTTCTAGAAACTTGTCTTAAGGAGCAAAATATAAGCAGCAAAATGTTAAATGCAAATACAGCTTAGAAAAGCCAGAGGCCAGATGCCTGTTAAAAATATGAAGAAGTTTAGAATCATTTAAAGTGATGCAACATACTATTTTATATAATTTAAAGTTATTGGAGTTTATTTAAAGGCTTCAAACTTTGGCTTAGATATGTCAAATGTTGGTTTTGTATCAGAAAAAAAATGAAAAAATGGAGTTATACTGCATTATTCCAAATATATTTTTATACATTCATTCCCATTCTAATATCAATTAAACATCGACCATAAATCTATCAATAGATGGCTGGTGTCAATTGATCGTCAAAAAATTAATTCAGTTTTCACTCTGTTTTCTGTGCAAAAAAAAAATCAATTTCTTTATGTTTTCTGTCGTATATCGTTCAGCCCACATTAAATTTTGTAATAACGTCTATTGTTTAATATCAATTGTTTATGTAATTATAATATAATTTTAAACTAACTCTAATTGATTGATTTTATTTTTTATTTATTTTTGCAGATTTCTTTAGTGCGAAGGAGAATTTCAAACCTACGAATCAAATAAATCTTTAACAAATTAAATCAAATCAAAATTTTACAAACAAATAGAAAAAAAAAACAAGCTTAAAATATAAATTTCAAGGTTTTACGAAAAAGAGAAGAAGTAGAAAAGAAAAAGAGAAAATATGCAAACGTGTTTAAATGTTGGTCTTTGGACCAACTTAATTTATCTAAAATTGCCATCAATACAATAGCAGAGAAAAAAATATATTTATTGTTTAAATGGAAAAAAAGGTAAAAAATGATTTAAAAAAAATCAATCATAAAATGCCAAAAGTCGTCAAGTCAAGATGAAAATTTGAAAAAAAGTGTTAAATAAAAAACAAGTTTATGATTTATTTTAAAAAACAACAGCAAGTAGTTGTAAAAAAAATAAGTAAAATAAAAAACGTAACGAAACGAGTCAAAACGCAAAAATATTAAGTCAACAATATGAATTGGATTATTGTGGCCATAGTGCTGCTTATGGCTCACAAAGAGTATATGGCCAGTCCAACGCCACTCAAGTTGCCCGGTAAGTAAAAGTACATTTACACATATTGAAGTTGTTTTATTTTCAGTTTTAATAGAAATTTTTCTCTCTAACTTTAACATAATTTCGATTTGTTGGCCTTAAAAAAAAATGTATGAAAATATCGATAAAAAATTTTCAATTTTTCAATGTTAAAAGACAAAATTTAATTACAAATTAAACCGACTTTTTTTTAGCTGCAAATTTCTTACTTGGTTTTATCCACTATCGTCAGTCATTCCATTGTATTGTTTTAAGTGGTTTTGACCAAAAGTTTATGTCGGCTTAAAAGCAAATTATTTATCATTCGGTTTTAAGCAAATATTTTTATTTTTTTTATTTTATTCATTAAAGTTGCTTATAAAGGCAAGAAAAAAAAAACAAAATATTTTTATGTCTGTTAGAAACATTTGTAGCAAATCGCAATTGTCTGTCATTGAAATCGAAACAAAGACCATACAAAATGTGAATATTATTGTTAACAAAGGCAATGACTAAAACGGTAATAGCGGATTTTTGTAATGAGTAATGCTCACGAAACCGACTCACTCACCTTCCTTCCAAACATGGAAAACAAACAACAACAAAAAAATTGAATAAAAATTTCTAAATTTGCTTGTTTTGAAAAACTAAATAATAAATAAAATAAATAATATATTAATTTTTGTAAAATTTAAAAAAAAAATTTTTTCGGCTATTAAACTAAAGTAAAACTGTCTTAAGCAATTACGTAGTGTTTAAAAAAAGTGCACACATAACGACAACCATGTTGATGTTGTAATGTCTAAACTTATAATGACAACCACTTTGCATTCTTTTTGAAAAAAAATCTATTTAAAAAGTTAAGAAGAGCAAATGAATGAACAAAAAAGATATGAATAAAATCAACAGAAAAACGTTTTTTTTTTAACCTGAAGACCTGAAAAAACTATTCCTAAGATTCAATAATACCGAGCAAAAAACTTTTCAACAAATAATATTGGACAGATTGCCATTTGTGTTTTGTATTAAAATATTTCCTGTTTTGTTTCTAGAAAAAATTATACATATTTTAATTAAATATATAAATTGAAAAGAAATTTTATTTTAAAAATTTTGTGGTTTTGTTTTTAAAAATAAAAATTCTTAACCCTGGTTATAACCAACTTTAGCGAACAAAATTTATTGGTACCTCAAAGTTCGCTATAACTAAGCTCCACTGTGTATCTAATACGTTGTCAGTACATGTAGGACGTCTTTTAACTTTGATTATCTATTACATCTCTAAATTTCCTTTTCTACTTATGTTAAAGAATTTATAGAAAGAATTTTATAAGAATTCTCGGCCATAGTCCACTTTTTTTCAAAATTTCTCAAAAAGCATTTCTTACACACAAATATAATTAATTTTTGTGTTTTTTATTGACGGATTTTGGTGATTTTCAAAAGAGAGAATCTCGGGGATAATTTGATATCAGTAGCGGATCCGTAGGACATCAGAAGGCTGAAAAAAGTGTTGATTTCAATAGACTGACAGACTGACATATGGACAGAAAAATATGGCTAAATCAACTTCCATATCTATAAGGATTCAGAATTTATATACTTTATGGGGTCGTAAATAAATATTGTAGAAATTACAAACGGAATGACAGATCTATATATACCCTTGCCACCTGTGGTGTATTATTTTAAAGAAATCACGTGAATTTAAATAAACATTTGGAAATAGCTAAATTAAAAAACAACAACAACAAAATAGATTATTTGAGCAGTGCAGCTTCCTTTAACACTTTTAAACAAATCTTTGGATGTTCGTAAGGTTTTGTGAGAGCAAAATTGGATGATAATTACGGTGACCATATTTTTTTAATCAAAATACAGAACATTTTCTTTTAAATTCTATACAATTAAAATTATAGTTTAATTTTGTTATTAAAATGGCCTAAATGGTCTTAATTTTCATTTGGGTTTTTTTTCCAGTAGTCCAAATATTATTTAAAACAGAAAATACCCTTTCGATGGCAATATTTTATCACTTCTTTAAAATGTATAAAAATTGCTACATCACGCTTTTCTGCGGACTTATTATTCTGATTTCTTTTTATAATTGTGTATGTGTAATTTTTACTAAGAGGTGGATCATCAGTATCGACATGTTCAATTATTATTTTTTTTTCTTCAAAATAATAATTGAACTATGTCCAAGAGGGAACTTCACATAAAATAACCCATTTTAGTACTTCAACTCATTGATAGACGGCATCCCAAGGTAGATTTAAAAATAGCGTCGCTTCAACATTAAAGTTATTGTTGCAAAAACACTTTACCAACAATGTCAAAATTATTGCTGCCAACTGTTTTGTTAAGCAAAATAAAACAACGACATTTTTTCTTCTTTTAATTTTTACACAAAAATCAATATTTTGAAGCTTTTGGGTAACCTATAGACATGTTTGTAATATTTATCTTTCGGGTCATTTAAAAAAAAACTGACTAATCGGCCCAAAATCCAGAGATATGTATGTGCGAAAAAACTATATGACTTAACTACCTTTCGGACATCCTTCTAAATAGATACGTACGTAAAACTGTATTATTTTAAAATATGTTGTTACAAAAATTATGTTAACATGTTAAACAAAATATTGTTTTCATCTTTAAAAAATACAGAACAAATAATGAACTAAAAATAAAATACAGAACATTTTAAGGGGTTTTCAATAAGAATAATTTATACAGAACACAACTTTCAAATACAGTACTGTTCTGTATAATACAAAACGGATGGTCACCGTAATGATAATAGATTCGTTAAATTGTATGAATGTAAATGAACGAATAAGCCAAACATATTATTTTTCTTTTATCTTTATCCCAGAAATTCAGAAATGCTGTAATTAAAATTGCTGTATGTGAACCTAGAAAGTAAACCGTGACCGATTTTGCTGTACATATTTTAAAAAAGATATTATTATACCAGCGTTGCCAGATTATACTTTGATTTTTCTGTAAATAAAGGCTTTAGGTATAGGAATTCCAATTGGAATTGTTAAATTTCGATCGCTATCGAATGCCAGAATTAGCCCCCAGGAAAACTTTTTGTACTAATTCGTAAATAATTAATATTTACTGACGCGAAAATGCAAATACATACATTCATGTATTTGTTCATCGACAAATTTGACATTTACATTACTTATGATGCGTTTTAAAAAAATTAAATTAAATATAATAACAAAAAAAAGTATAAAAAAGCATGATTTAAAGCTCATATTTGTTTGCTACAATTTAATATACAAATTTTGAATTTTTACAACAATTGAACTAAATAAAACACAAAAAAATAAATAAATATAAATTTTAAATTTGTTGTTCGTTTTATTTCTTGCCAGTTATAACTGTTCAATATGTATTTATATACATTCATACATATATGAAGTGAAACAGAAATATGGCAACCAGAAGTGTTAATTTCCTGTTAGCGTCAGCCATTTCTTTCTTTATTTATTAACTTGTTTATTTTGTTTAAACACTTTTGTTAAAATCAACGAAACTTTTTTAAATGTAAATTTAATGAAATTTAAATACAAAACAATCTAAAATTGAATGTAATAAATGTTGTTTGCAATGAAAGTAAGCTTAAATGGAAATTAACACATACATCTTAAAAATTAAAAAATGTTTTGCATTCCAAGAGTAACAAGATATTAATTACTTATGTTTTTTTTTAAATTTAATTACCGCCAATTCCAATTAGTGCTTTTTGTTTAAATCTCTTAACTAAATTTCTTCTGTTTTCTATTTAATATTAAAATAAACATAAATACACTTTGACCTATGCGACCGCTGGAAATTTTAAAGAAGAACTCCTTGCTCCACTATGAAAGGAAATAAGATTTAAATTTTTTTTGCTTTAAACTTTGCTTGGCGTTCACACAGCACAAACAAAAGGTAAATTTGTTTGAATTTATACAAATGTGCGTTATTTTACATTTTAAGACAAATCAATAACGAATCAGCTTTTAAGTACAAGGAAGTCTATACATACTGCTTTCATTCCTTTCTCTTTATTTCACACACAAAATAACAAGATTATCAATAAGACTTGCATATTGTAAATTCTGACTAAATGATCTTTTTTAAGTTTTTTTAAATGTTAATTATAAGAACTGACGGATCAGCTTAAAACATATTTAAAAAAAATTAAGATTAGTCTGAAGTTATTTAAAATTTCATTTATATGTAATTTTATTAGTTTGGATAAAAATTACGAATATAAATGTTTCTAGTTTGTAGAGGAACTAAGCAAAGTCAAGCTAGAGCTTCACGTGAAAGGGATATCTTGAAGATTGAAATATGCATAACATAAACTCAAGATTTTAAGGTTTAGGTAACGATATATGATTGAAACGCAGTTATAGTCATTCAATTCAAAACTTGTTTGTCTGTATTCCTTAATATATTTAACTAAAAAGTCAAATGATAATAAAACAAAACTCCCCAAAAAAACACCTTTAATTTTATTTCAAAATTTTCGATTTTCAATTCAATAAAAGACTTTGTTGTTGTGAAAAAGACAATTCGCTGTGTACTGGATATTTTTGACAGAAGCTGTCATCGTAAAAAAAATATATCACAGGTTAAGACATTTCGTTAACAAACAGCGAAAACTTTTAATTAAATTGAAATATCAGAAAATATTAGTTTTCTATGCATAAACAATTTCTAATTAAATTTCCTATTGGTTATTTTCTAGATTAATGGAAAATTTAGTTCATAGAAAACTTTCCTAAAGGTTTTATGAAATGGCCTTTAATTTTAATTCAATTCAAAATTAATCAATTTTTATACACTTCACCACAAGTGGCAAGACAATAAATACGTTTTGTCATTTCGTTTGTAATTTCTGCAATATTTATTTGCGACCTCATAAAGTAAATTTGTATGTATGTATATGTATATTCTGGAAAGGAAAGTCGATTTAGTCGTTGGTGAAGGGTATATAAGATTTCGCACGGCAAAATGTAGCACTTTTACTTGTTTTTTTTTTTAAATATTTAATATATATTTGATTATTTCATACAAATATTAACAATTTCTAAAGTTAGTTCGTGTAAGTGTAATTCGTTACTGTAATTCATTTCAGCT
>NDXZ01020829.1:493-16713 GCA_003055125.1 Paykullia maculata
AAAAAACTCTAATTATTTTATTTATTGTATAATGTTTTCAACTTCCTTTGTGTCTTACTCAAGGTTTGCATTTTCAGTTTGCATTAAGTTTAAGTTAAAAAAAAAATAGAATCATTTTGTACATCGATCGTCAAAGCTTGTAACTGAATAACTGACAATTTTTTATCCATAACGATTTCTCTATTGTGCCTATGATGTTCACTATTATTATGTCACGTCAAAAAGAAATTGCTAGTTACGTGTTGGCAACCTTTGACTGCCAATATTTTCTAAAACATTGTTTTAACATTTAAAGAAAATTCTCAGAAATTTTTAAAATCCTTTTCGTAGTGCAACAACGCTTTTTTAAATGTTTACAGAAAAAAAAAACTATAAAAAACCCTTAAAAAATTTAGTTTTGTATCATAAAAAACTGCTAAAAAAACACACACAAAACCTTTAGTAATTGAAAATTCAACCTTTGACCTTAACTTAAAGACATCAAAGAAAATCTTGCTTTTTGAATATAAGGGAGGTACATATGTATGTTTGTATGTGTCTTTAATAGTTTACGACGCCTTTATGAATTGCCGAATATTTTTCCATTGAAATTAAAGTAACAAGTCAATCAGCACCACAATTACACTTCGCTCATAGAAATCTACCTCCAACGTTGTCGTTTATGTGGAACCAGAGAATAATTCCGCAAAGGAGAAAAGTGTGAAAATAATTTTTGACAAATTTATCATTTCTTTAGTATACGAATACTACTTGTCGTTCCTAAAACTATAAAATTTCATTTATGTCTTTGACATTTATTATTGTGGTATTATTTTTCGTACTTTCCTCTTTTGTAATTTTCCTACCAATTTTATTGTTGTTGTCATTGTGTTGTTGCAAGAGTGCAGTAGCACGCCGTAAAATTTAATTAGTGTAATTCACATAATCAAAAAAAAACAAAAAAAAAGTTGTATGACTTTTATTTTACCGCTTATGAAAATGCAAACAGAAAGACTGAAAGACAGACATTGAGTTTTTCCTAAAAGGCAATTTTAGTGTCATATAAATATTTACTTGCAACATACATACACACATACCCAAACATACATGCACACACACTCTCTTACACAATATATATAAGAATAATAATAATAATTATATCATTCGCAATTGCTTTGATGTCACATTGATGTCAAACGTAACATCTAAACCCCTTCATTTTCTTGGGAGCACACTTTATGGGTTGCTGTATGTGACTTTGTGTATGTTTGTATGTGGGTTTGTGCGTGAGTTTCTATTTTACGATTTCAATACAACAATAGAACAGTTGGTGGTAGCCAACATAGAGGGAGATCGCTGTTGCACAAGTAGAGAACTGAGTGGCAGTGATAATGGCGTCAGTAGATGTCAACACTTTTAAATACTTAAAATTGTTTGTGGCTTGACATCCGAAAAAGAAAAGGATGGAAGTAGTTATAATTGCGTTTAAGAAAAAACGACGACAGACAATTTAAAAAAATTCATTCTTGAGGTAAATAAAAGTGGAAATAAAAATTTAAAAGAATTAAATCACTGCTATTTGGAAAATTATTTGTGTGTTTATTTAGTAGATAAATTCTAACGTCCTTATTATACCCTTCACACATGTGGCAAGGGTATACATATGTCATTCCGTTTGTAATTTTTACAATAATCATTTGCGACCCCATAAAGTATATATATTCTGGATCCTTATAGATAAGGAAGTCGACCCAGTGTTGTATTTGGTATCAAACTTGGAAATATTTTCGAGAAAATCGGTATTGAAAACTGGCAGGATCCATCAATAACCGGCTAAGATATAAGCAAAAAAAAAGACGACCACATTTCGGATGCATTATTTCCAAAACAAATTATAGATTAATACTGTAATTGTAGAAAACTTTAAATAGATAAAGACTAATTCATATGTCTGTTATATATGGAAAGACTGAAACACCTTAATATGCAAAACTTTGTTTAATTAAAACGAAAGTATACGAAAAGTTAAATTTAAAAAATATTATATCTTGCTTTAGTTCTTTTTTTAATTTTAATTAAAAATTAAAAAAAAAAGGACTCATCCTTAATTTAAGATCAAACTTCTATATCTGCGGAGGAGGACTTTTTGCAAAATATTCTTTTAAATAATGGACTTTTTATTTTGAATGGGTGACGTTTGTTTTTACTGTAGTAGAGCGACATAAATTAAATTATTTATTGGTCTGTAAAAAATATGTTGTTTCTAAAGTTTCTTTACCACATTTTAAATGCGTTTTTAATTGGTTTTAGTAGTGCAATTTTAATTTATTATTTCTTTTAATGAAAGTGATTTTAAAACAAACAAAAAATTATATTTTAATTGATTTAATATAAGACCCAAAATCATGATACTTAATCTATTAGATCGTGCAGCATTTTAAAATATTTAACAGAAACATGCATATGTATGTGTGTTTGTATGTATGTATATGTATATTTACAAATTCTGGCTTCGTAAAACCAAAACTTTAAATTTTAAACTTCCGAAGAATTTTGCATTAAATTTTAACGATTTTAATCTGCTATATTAACAGTTTTATAAATGTAGTAAGTTTTAATACATCCAGTTTACAATTGCACTTAAGAAGATTAACTTCATTAAAGCAAAATCGTTGTTTCAATATTGCAACTTAATGTAGTTTTAATTAGGAGAAAGTAAATTTTCTATATCCTTAAAATATAAACCACTATCAATATGTGTAGATATTTTATTGTTTAATTTAAAATTGAATTTATTTGAAAATGAAATGTCTGTGACACGCCCACTCTTGTTTGATTTTCAATTGCCACTCATTGAAGGCATCTTCGATTCTTTGTTGCATTAAGGCGCAACGAATTGCTTTTTACAATATATATGAATGTTTAATAAAACAAACAGAGGAGGTCTGACAGGCGTTAAAAAGCAAATTGAACTTTTTTCCAATGCAATTTTTATAACTAACTGCCTTCGATTTTTTACTCCTTTGCTTTCAACATTCAACTTTTAACGAATGACTGTAGTTCGATTGTGCGGTAAGAAATCGATTAAAAACGTATAAATGTAAAATTGTAAAAAAAAAAGATTTTTTCTTTTTGTTTGTCTTAACAATTTAGGAGACCATACAAGTGATTTAAAAACTCATAACAAGATGGCAACACCTTTTTTATGGGTTTATGATGGAGCCTCATTTCGCGTATGATTCCTTGTTTTCTTAGTCTTTGCTATGAGGAGATTGTGTGTGGTACTACAATGGTGGCAGTACAACCCAAGCTGTTAATCATAGTTCTGTGAATTACATATATTCCTGATTATGATCTGTTTTTGATTCCTTAAGGCCAAATCAAAACAAAATAAAGTTTAATTCTCAACCATTCTCCTTGATTTGGAAGGGGAAGATGGGGATTGGTTTGGAGTATGAATATTATTTATTTTTATAATTTATTGCTGAATATTGGCACTGGGCATTAAGGACTTGTTGTTAAGCGAAATTATTTTAAGTTTTTTTCGTCAAGTAAAAATTGACAAATTGTAAAAAACGCCTTTAAGAACACAAACGATCGATTTAGTTGCTTTAACGTTTCACGAAGCTTTCACAATCCCTTCTGTGTGGCTGTGTATTCTTAAAATGTATTATATGTGATGGTGATGAAGTACATACTTGTTTGTATCTTTTCGTTTGATTATTAAATATTGGTTGCATTTCGGTAGCAGTTTAAGATACAACGAACAGTGGCAACCAAGACGACAGTTAACATGCGTTCTTTGGTATTCACAAACAGACTAAATAAAGAAAAGAAAAAAAAACAAAGAAACAAATATACGAAAAACCATCTCTAAAATGCACACAAATTAAGGCCGCCGGCAAATTAACTTCAATTTATTCACTAGTATTTGCCACACGTTGATAAATGTATGAAAATCAATTATTTCAGAAAAAAGATATTCTTAACAGTCGAAACGACTGTGTCTTTTGCTCTTCCCTCTCCCTCTCACCCTCTCTTTCCTTTTATCAACATCTTATGCCCCAAAATTTTTCAGTTGTTTTGCAAAGAAACGAAATGAAAAAAATTTGCATTTTAATCCGACATTGCGCCAAGATCATTGTTAATGATCATTCATTAACAAAAATCCCAAAGTATGATAATTTTAAGCCGACGCCAAAAATCAATAAAAGAACTAAGAATGTCAATGCACACCACTATTTAGGTGGCGAATTTTAATTTCGAATACAGTTTCATGCATACATAGATAATAAGGCAATAAATAAAAGCTTAATTAAAAATTATTCGAATCACACTGTTAAAGTGGAGTCCCCCCGGGAGCTCAGTATCATGGTGAAATCTCCATCATGGTGCTATTGCTCTCGGGGAAAAGAGGCGTGCCAAGCCTCGGCGATCGGTCCCAAAGTGTTGGTTCACCAGAATCTCTCTGGTACCACGGGAACCAGTATGCCCCCAAGACTTGTCCTGGACTGGTTATTGGTGAAGTCCCTTCGGGGTGCACGTGGTGGCTGTGGTTGTCACCTAAATTTTGAATTAGTAAGAAGAGGTGTCAATTTGTGCTGATATTCGTCTTTGGACGGGTGAACCATACACCTGTATGAGTATTACTAAATTAATACACGCTAAGCAATAGAGAATTGAGTCCTGGCTAATGCTTGTGCTATCCGTAAATCGTAGTGGGAAGAAATTTGCTACCTTTGTGTTTCTTGCAAGTTCACACAGGGGCGATGATTGGACGTTTTCTAATTCAACCCGCGGTTTGACCACTGTCAGGTTATGTCATTCGATGACAGTACTGACACAAATCAAATTTACAGTTGTAACAAATGGGTGGATTTTTGACTTCTACTAAGTACTTTAAATTATACTAAAAAGCCCTGTCTGGGTTCTTCTATGAGTAAATATTAAAATCATAGAAAAAGTCTCGGATATAAATGGAATTTAACCCCAACACAGATTAAATACATTTTCTCTGTCTCTTCAACTTACATAAATATTTAAATAAAATGTGGCAGTTCTATCCTAAATAATTAAAAAGTGTAATTTAATACACGGGAAGTTGTAAATTGAACAATTCTTTTGTTCTGATGGAATGAAGTTCGATCAAAATAATTATTTTTACCCAAAATAAAAGAGAAGTACTTACATTAGTTTGGTTCAAATCAAAGACAATTTAAAAATAACAAGTAAGAGCGCTATATTTGCCTGGGTCAAATCTTAAATACCCTTCACCATGTGTGGCCAAATGATATAATTTTTTTCAAATATATTTGTAGTTTATTTCAAAGCTGCAAAACAATAATTTTCTTGTGTAAAAAATAAAAAATATTTTTTTTTTTGTGGGACGAGGCAGTCATCTTTTTTTGCTTGTATCTTAGCCGATTATTGATGGATCTTATCAGTTTTCAATACCGATTTTCAAAAGTTTGATACCACATACAACCCTGGGTGACCTATGGGAGTTACGAAAACATGATTTCAACATATACACGGACAGACGGATAGACGGACTATCTATCCAGAAAATATATACTTTATAGGGTCGCAAAATGAATATTGTAGAAATTACAAATGCAATGACAAACCTATATATACCCTTACCACATGTGGTATAAAAAATTGGTTGACTCTCTCGCATTGTCATAATGACGTTTGACTAAATTTTTAAAATAAAATCAGAAAATCCTGTCAAATCAACGACAGAAGTAATTTCCTACTGGGTTAATATATGTATTTAAATGAGTTAGAGAAAGATGCGTGTGTTTGTAAATACATATACATATATACTTGTGTAATTATATACAAAGTAGTTTAACAGTTGAGATTAGATTGAAAACTTGTTGTTAGATTTGTTTTTATGCATAATTAATGAGAGAATTCAAGCAGGTGTCGCAGTAGTCACTACGTCTTTGTATTCCTTTTTATATTGTTGCTGGCATCATTTGGAATATTTTCTGTTTCAGTTGTTCAATTTTACGCATTTGTATGTTCAATTTTGTGTGACAACTGTTGTTGCTGTTTATAAATATGCTGATGTTGCTTTGCTGCCAAAAGTAACAACATGCAAAACATTAAAGATTAAGTTTTTGGTTTTTTGCATTTTTTTTTAAGTTTTAAACAAAACTATTTTTGGGGAAATTAAAAAAAAATGTTTGCCTTTTAAGGAAATTATGTTTTTTTATTTTGTGTTTGAAACCCAAAAATAAAATAAATGACAAAAATACAGAAGAGTGTGAAATTTTGTTTGTCTTTCAAAACAAAAAATTAAGAAAAGTCGAATTTACATAAAAGCTTAGAACTCACATGCAACAAATGAAGAGTTACTCCGTAAAAGTTTTGGGTTTTTAAGGTTTCCTTTTATACGTTCAATATACAAAAACTGTAGGCTTTAAAAGAGGTTGGAAAACATTTATGCGAAAATATACATTCGTTGTTTTGTGTGTACCCCCGCAGTAATGAAACACAAGCTCATAAATAACCTTAATTTAGCACAAAAAATATCGATGAACAAAATTTGCCAACTACGTTTTTCTTTGCAACATCTCGTATTTTGGTTTCCACTTTCAGGCTCTTAGGCCGAAGAAACAAAACATTTTTGAGCTGAGTGCATTTGCTTGTCATTGGAAGGTTATACCGAAAAAAATTAATTTTTAAATATATAAGTATGTATGTTTGTACATATACATACATACATACAAACAGTTGTAGGTATATTTACCTAAAAAAACACTAATGTATTGATCAGAAGTTTAAAAAAAAATTTGACCACAACAACGTGCGTTAATAAACGGTATAAAAATTAGATAAAAAGTGGGCAAACGAAGAGACACAGCTAAAAAGCCAAAATAGCAGTATTTGCTGTCTGTCAAGGAAACAGTGGGTCAGAAGTAGAACATTTTTGATTTAATAAGTCTGTTTATTTTTGACGAAAATTTTTAATGGTTTTGAGAAGCTATTTGCTTGTAATTTATACTTTTCTATTGATTTTAACTTAATTTCTTTCAACTGGGAAAGTGATAGGTGCTTTAAGTACATAAATGACTTGCGGGGACTAAACACTAACACACCAGCAAAAACCAGCAGTTCAAGGGCCGTTATCATATCTCTGATACATACTGTAGGCACAAGTAAATTCAAATTAAGCTATGACTAGCTTTCTAAGCTTAAAGTTCTCTGTGAAATTTTAACTCATTTTTGTCTAAAAGATTTCTTGATTATCCGCTAGAAAAGCTGTAAAAAAGTAAGCAAAATGTTATTTCTGTTGTCCATAACAGAATATTTAAGCTATAAAAATTAGTTCTGTTAAAGTTTTTTTTTGTGTAGAAGCAAAGTTTTAAATAAAACGTGTAACAAAAAATCTTTTCGCAGTTAATTTCAAATTAATTGACTTAATATGTAGTAAAACAAAACACAAACTAAACAATACAAATAAAAATCAATTTAAATAATTTATTTTTGTACAAGAAGGTTAACAAAAAACTTTATTAATCAGACAAACACGTTTTGAAAGAAGATTTAACATCATTTCCCCATCCTTTTAACCCGCGACTGTACATCGTTAGTGGTGAAAGGGGTATTATGGCTATTATAATTCCACAACCAACTTTAAGCAAACCGATCGAACGATATCATGTCTATGCAAATTAAAAAATATTTATATCAAATCTAGTGTATTCAAATTTGCAGGCCTAAGCGCAAAGCGTTTTTAGTTATAGTAAGTACCAACATTTTACCTAGGCCCTATTTAAACGCCTTTCTGAATTGATATAAACTATAGATTTTTAATATAAGCATCAAATGTAAACGAAACAAATTCTATAAAGAAAGCAACTAAACTTTTACAAAATGTTAAAAAGAATTTTAAAATAATTTTTATTTTTGGCTTTTAGTTATATATATATATAAAAGTATTTAAAAAAATAGTAAAAATGGCAACTAAGTATGTTAGAAAAATATGCTTATACTTTTTGGCAATTTAATGATTTTTTTGTTTTGTACCCTATTTAACTCACTGTGCTTTAAAAATCATTACTACTCTGCGACCAAAAATAGTTTCTTGGTTTGAAGGTAAATATAGGGTTTTTATATCGCGACATTATTTAAAACGGATTTTTTCTTGAAGAATTCGGCAAAATTTATCCAAAGTGCTTATTGTATACGAAAAATACATAAAACGGTTTTTTAAAATAAATGAAAAGGTTCAAGCAGATTTTCTTTAAACAAATTTTATTGAAAAAATGCATTTTTGACAAATTCTTGTTTTTCCAACAAACAAAAAAATCCTAAGTAAAAAACCCTGTATTGTAATGATACTTCCTGGCCACTTAAGGTTTCGTGGCGGAAACATTTGTTTCAAATTCTTTGCCATAACACATTGGCATCATTTTTTTTTAATTTTTATTATTAACCAGAAAAAATATTTAATTCTTAAGCAATAAAAAATCAATAAAAATAAAAGGAAACTCCACAATCCATACTTGTATTTACAATACAATTTAGCAAAGCTGTGTCTTAAACATTAATTTGAAACCAACAAGTCAACACCAGTCACATGCTAAATATTATCGTTTTATTGTAATTCCTTTTTTTTTAAGTCCACTTTAAGCTTTTCATTAAAAATTTCATATCATGAGTTCGTTGTTTCGTTTCGATGCTTAAAATGAAATTTAATATATTATTGATGCCTAACCTTTTGATCTGGAAGGTAACAATTGGATAAAAATAATTGGATTTTTTTCTTTTAAAATATTGGTATAAAAAGTTAAGAAAATAAGCCTTAAATAAATAAAATATCCTAGAATAACCTTATAACTTCACTTAACTACATATGAATGTATGAAACACTTCAAGTACTAAGGATATTGAGTTTATTGTAAATAAAAATACAAATATGTTCAACATTATTAAATTACTTATTGAAGGTTAATTGTTGAAATCGCATGAACTTTAAGTTTTTTTTTAAAGTAAACAAACAAAGAATGATATATGTCTTTAAACCTGCAAAAACTAAAAGTTGTGTTACAAAATATTTTTCAAAGATTTTGCGCACGAAACAGTAATATTTTATGGATAAAACACTGGATTGAAATATGAATCGTAATTTGTATATAGTTGATTGTAATTAAAACTTTAACGCAAAAATGTGTAAAATAAACTCACTTATTTTAAAAATAAGAGTCTTACATTGTGGAACCACTGTTAAAAGAACCAGGGTAAATTCTATCGGTTTTTTTTTTGTCTAAGATTTACGAGCCCCGATTATATCGATTACTCTAACAGCAAGTCGCTTAAAACAACAACAAAAATAAAACAGTAAATAGATATTTGTTTATTCACAAAGCCAAAGAAACAATTTTAAGACCTAAGACGACAACGTCATTGATGCAAATCATGACGACAACCTTAAACGTTTTGTACCATCAACAGTAGAGCAAAGAATCTCGTCGTCATTATCAACATCATCCAAGTCTCGTAGTCATCATTATTGTCCACCACATAAAGCACATTAAATCTTCGGGCTTAACAGCACGGAAGCTTTAGAGATAAGTTTAATATTTTAGTAGTATGAATATGCATGTATGTTTTAGTTGAAACAAAGATAGTGCACAAATTTAATTCGTCTAAATTTTTATTTTTTTTAAATTGACTTTAAATTTTTAGTTAAATAAATAATTTCAGGCAAATAGGTAATCAATTCAGCAATCACTATCTAATTACCCATATTCTCGAATTGCACCAGATCCATGTTACTCTTGTGTCCTATATGCTATCCGCAGTGATTCCATATAGCATTCGTTTTCTTTATAAATAAATCAAAGTAAGTGATTCTTAAGTAATGGTTTTATTATCTTTATTGAAAATCTTCTTCGTTCGCACACTTTAAACGTTAGTTAGTATTAGTATTTATACATATTGCTAGTGTCGCTGTTACTGATGCCTTGGAATCATAAACAAAATCATTTACATGAGCTTAAATGCATGTCTTTGTTTTTTATGTCGATTCTTTGTATTTTCTTCTGTACAAAACTCTTCCTACTCCACTCACAGTTACATTCATTGGCTACAGAAAACTAAAACCAAAATAAATGTGAGCTTCCTTTGCTTCACCCACAAAAATAAGCCACCTTAATATTCCTCTTGTTTATACAAATTTTACCCTACCAAAGAAAGCTAATAATATTGTTTCTTCTAAATGTATGATATAAAACTTTAGAAACGTTTTAAATTAAAGAGATAATTGGTTTGATTGTTGCTTTAAATATTTAGAAGAAGATACATTTATATCTTTAATCTAAAACAAACCTTAGCTTCGCTTAATGGTTAATAGAGCGAAATTATTTTAATTATTACAATCAGAGAATAGCATTGGCTCTGAAACAGATTTTCAATTAAAATTTTAAACTTTAATAGGGTGCAAATAAAACTTTAAACACAATATCTTTTAATTTTTAAGTTTATTGTATGCGTGATTTAAAATATTTTGTTTTTTTTTCTCATATGGTTTGTTTGTTCATGTTTAACTTTTGTGCAGCGTTCATTTAATTCACATTTACGCGCAAACCAGTCACAAGCTTAACCATTGCAAAAGAGTAATCGCATAGTAAAAGCAGAGGTTACCGCAGGAGTAACTTCTACTTTATTTTGGTCATCTACTTGATTCTTTTTACTGACTTACTAACTTTTTTATATGCATTCTTCGCGTACCCTTACAAGAGTTGGCTTCTTTGGCCAACGTTCTTCTTTCTTCTTGTAATCATCTTGTTTTCTTGTGAAATTTTCTTAGGATATTTGCATAGTAATCGTTTGTTAATTTTTACTAATTAATTATTATGTTTAAATACAAATATAAGATAAGTATTTAGTTGGTCTTAAGTGAATAATTACCAGGTTTTGAAAAATATTTAAAGATTTGCCCTGGTAAGGGTCAGAGTATTTAAGGAAAAAAAATAGTTACGTAAGAAGTGCATAACACGTTAAATGTTAAGTAAAAGTCTTGGGTTCAGGCTAACAAATCCTTAAATATTTAAGAAATGCTTAACAATAGCAATTGTTCTGGAAAGAAGAGATTTTTTAAATATAATTTTGAATAAAAATTGCAAATTTAATCCTGCACTAAACAAGTGTGATCATAAACAATGCACCATGAGCCAAAAGCACATAATCTCTGTCAGCCAATTAAGGGTTGACAAAAGAAGTTCTTTTTAACTTTAATTTTTAATGTAAGGTTTGTTAAGTTAAGGTTGTCTGTACTCGAGAAAGGTGCCACTTTTTCTTTTAAAACTATTTAAACCTGCCATTTTGTATGTAAAAGGTTTTGGTCTGTGGTAAACAAAAACCAATATTGCCATAATTTAAAAATTATAAAATTTATTTTAAGTGGATGTTGTAATAATGAAAATAATCTTTTTTGATCGGTTAAGCTAAAGTTGCCTTTAGTTATCACACACTTTATAGGTAAGTTATAATAATGGCCCTTAGTACGATATAAAACATTGCACTGTGCAAGTTTTACTATCAAAAACAAAGTCTTAACATTTTGTTATAAGAAAGTTGAAGATCTACAAATCTTCTTTATACGTCATTTTATATACATTTTTATTCAACATAATTTTATAAGATTTTCTTTCTTCGGTTTAAAGATGAAAAAAATATCTAGAATTTTATTCAGTTCATATTAAACACCTTGTCGACCAACCCTGACTATTTCTCATGCGGCCCACGCAGAAGAATTAGTTGTGCGACTCAGGCTAAATACAGTCCAGAGTGGCTATAAAAGACTTATACAGCACTACTATCAATTTATAAAGCTAAAATTAATCCTTTGTAACCCCACAGTGTCGTAATGTAAGACCAATAATTTATATGTAATTTATTTCCAAACGTCCATCAAATAAATCTAAAAAATCCTAATATCTTTTTCATTCAGGATTACGAGGATGTAAGTTAGAAGTTATTCAAATTCTATCTATGCTAAATACTAATTAATAAAATCTAAACAAATAGTTATCTAATAACAGTGAACTTGGGCATTAGAGCCATTGAAAAATTGTATGCTGCTTTAATTAATCTTTTATATACTATTGCATAAACATTGGCTTCTCCAATTAGTTTTATTTTGGATTTTTTAAGAAAAACTTGTTGAAGATTAACCACCAGCAACTTTTTCTTGTCACATTCAGATGAAACTAAAGTTTTTAATTGTATATTCTTTGAATTGACCTTAAAATTTATTTTAGTCATATAATCGCCAAATTATCTACAATTTGGAAAACAATTTTTGGTCTTATTTATCAGTAATTAAATTTCTAAATAAATCAAATATTCTAGGAATCTGCTGGCACTGGACCCCTTAAAAAAATAAACAAATCTTGAGAAAAGTTTTTCTTATAATTTTTTTACAAATCTGTTTATTATGTTAACACAATGATGAGAAGAATATCGCACTTTACTTCTTTGGTTTTTTTATAAGCCAAACAAAGTTTGTGGCAACGAATTATGGGCCTCACACAAAGCGTTCAAAACTAGTAGCCGGCTTTGACGTTATCATTTAAGAAAAATTAGTTCTTCAACGATGACAAATTAGTTGTTATTAAGTAGACAGTCGTCGGCATCAACAACCATTTATCTACAAACATACATACATACATATATTTCAATGGAATAGTATGATTTAAAAAAGGAAGATCATGCAAATGAACACACAAATACAACTAAAACATCTAAAGAAATAATGATGAACTCTGCAAGATAACCAACCATAAAGCAACAAAAACATGCGTAGTGTTTGGTAGATTTTATGAAATTTCAAAAGAATTTCATAAAATTTCTTTTGTAGTTCTTTTTGGGGCTTAAAACACTGTAACTACCTGTTTAAGGGGATTTTCTTAAGATTTGACCTTTGTTGGTTGGCTCGTTGGCTGGCTGGTTGCCTGCCATAACGTGCCTTGACGATGATTATGATCCATGTATGGCCTAAACCGTAAAAAAAAGCCTAGTTCTCACAATTTTTGTTTCTTTTCTCTTCAAAAGCAGACTTTGTTGGCTGGCTGGTGTGTTTTGGCAAAACAAAGCCTTCCAGGAAGGCGTTATAAATGCAACAAGTAGAAAAACATTTAAAGCAGCGCGTTATAACTCGTCTTTTTGGTTTGGTTCTTTATCTACTTTAAACTAAAAACTCAAATGCTTTAAAGTTTAGTGGTAGTAGTGTCACGTTGATCTACATTATTTATGATAATATCGTTATCGTTATTGTTGTGTTGTTGGTTTCAGAGTTGTTGTATTTTGTATTTATTGTTCCTTTAATCTGTTGTAGAAACAGAAGCTCTTCAGCAAACAGCATTTATACGTACAAGAAAATAAACTACAAAATCTGACAACTTGTGTGGTCGCATTTAAATTTCACATTTTCCCTTGACTTTAGCATAAACTTGATCTTTTTAGTGCCACTAAACACCAGAATAAGTCTGTTCTTTTAGAGTTTTGTTCTTTTGGTCATTTAAAATGACATGACTTTATTCACAATACCTTTACCAGCCGTATATCCAGAAGCTCATCTGATAATGACCAACTAACTTAATTTAATTGTATCATACAACAGCAACAACATATACTACGACTGCAACTACACCTTCATACAAATATGGCAACAAAAAGAAAAAGTTGCTTTATTCTTTTTAAACGCCAAAATGTGGTAGGAAATTGAGTTCGACTGTCAGACAGACATTTTCTTTAATATTAACCTACTAATTTCACATACATACAAACATACATACGTGTGAGTTATACGCTTTTTAAAAGTTTATTTTATCGTTTATTTTCAAACCCCATAAATACAAGTAAATGTGCTTAATTAAGGCTTAAAGCTTCTATCACGGCAAGATTTTTCCATTAAGATGTTTACTGAGCGTCAATTAATTTAAGAAACTTTTAAAAAATTTGTTGATTATTGAGAAAGATGGGTCACCTCCGACGATGACAACGAAGACGCTTCGCCGCCTTATTAATGCCCTTCTAAGTGGCCAATTAATTTTGTTAAATGTATTTGCTTGGTATAAATATTTTAACGCATTTTATCTCTATCCGGGTAATTGGAAAAAGTCAATAAAGATTTTTTTGTATAAACTTTTTTACAAATATTTCTTAAGAAACGGAGTTTATTTAGTTGAATAATTTTTGATTTGAAGTGAAATTAAAATTTTAAGCTTTAAATTTTTTTTTATAAAAGTAAAGTTTTAACAAGATTCCTACCAAATGGGTTTTTAGTATTTTTTAATGTTTTAATCAAAAAGCGGAGAAAAAATTATTTGCATTCGATATCAACCGTAGTTTTGTTTTGATACTCCGCAATCCGAAGTACCATTACACGTATTAAAACTGACTGTTTGGAGCTTTTTTTTGGGAATAGTGAAATCACTGTCCCATATATGCAAAGAAAAACATGGTTGATATAAAAATTCTTTGGTATTCAAAATCATTATTACAATTGTCACAAACATATTACCTTGGCTCAACCATTGAGGTAATTATCGCAAATCAAAAATATGATTCTCTTAAATTAAAGGCAACAACATATTTAAGATGACCCCCAATTAAGTTAATAACACAAACATATAAATGGGATCTGCTATCATATTTATGAAGAAGGTAATCGTCATATACTTTTTACAATATTGCCAATCATATAAACAATTGACAAGATCAAAGAATATTAAAATAATCTATGATCATGCTCCCGTGACAATACTCGTTGCATTTTTTAATGTATGTCTTTAAATATAGTTATGGTTAAAAAGTGACCATCGGACTTGAGACGGAACTGTTATCTGGCCACATTCTTTACACATTTTTTTGGTCTTTTACAATAAAATGCTTTGGGGATTTACAATTTTTTCCCTCCTTTTGCTAATCAAACACTATTTATAGTGCTGAGAAATATATAGGTATATGCATTGTTTCTATCCATTTCTATACAACTTTTGTAGCTTTAACATCGAAAAACATTTCCAATAGATATTCCAAAAAAAAAAATGTAAAAAGTGTTGCCAACGCTAAAAGCGAAAACAAAAAACAAACTTTGTAACTTTAATTTCTCATTATTGAATTAACAACATAATGTTGTTCTTTACACACTTCTCTGTATGTAATTTTCTATTAAAAGTTCAAAAGTTTTACATTTGTCGACAGGCGCAATAGTGAATGTAAATAGAAATCATAAAAATCTAAAATACATTGATGTTCAATTGCAAAAACCTTTTATTTGTACCAATGAATTTGTAAATTTTATTTTTCATTTTTCGCTTATTGATGTGGTAAATAATAAATATACATTTGAATGTATGTATGTATGGTATGTGTATTTATTTACATGCTTGTTAGTAGAATTTATAGATATAAATGTATGAAGGTATGTAAATATATAAGTTTGGCTCCATCATATGCTAATAACAGTTTTAAAAAGTTGTTAACGTCGTCTTAACCTAACATATCCGGCGCCTAATGCTCATGTACACTCGCCGAACTTTATTGCTGCGTTCAGCACGTTCATTCAGTCATGCTCGTACATGCAAACAACTACAAACATACAACATTCGTGTTATTGCTGGTGTTGTTCAGGCGTTGGATGTTTTGCGGTTTTAGCCAAAGTCTTAGTGCGTCTATTGGCCTGCGTGGCATTTGTTTTGGGCAACATGTTCCCCGCAGAAGCATTCAACATCAATAACAATAATCATCATCATCATTATACTCAAACTCCAACTCAACCTCATCGATATACATATGAAATGTTTTATTGATTTTGACGCTACGAAAAAAAAACAGATACAAAGAAATCACATGAAAAAGAAAAAAGGTTTTTATTTGTTGGCTTCACATTTAGGAGCGTGAACGGGTCCATTAATAATTTCGCTTGTGATTTAATTGTGCATAAATTTTATTTAGATTTTTTTTTTTGTTCATTTTTTGCTGGCTGGGACTATGCTGTTCTGCCTTAGCATTTGATAATTTATAATTTTGTTGATTTTCTCAAGAGGGTGCATGTTTTCGTTGCTTAGTGATTTTTTTTTATTTGCTTAAGTTGGTGCTGCTGCTCCTGCCGCTCCAATAGAATGTTTCGTTTTTTTATGATGTTCAGGCACGCTGGCGCATTGGCGCATGTTGAGCCAATATGTTAACTAAGGAGCAAAAAGTACTTGAATGTGATC